>JAOBAT010076576.1:0-20459 GCA_026413305.1 Hydrozoanthus tunicans | reverse complement strand
CAGGCCGGGGATCGAACCGGGGACCTCAGGATTGGGAGGCAGAGATCTTACCACTGCGCCAACCCCTCCGCTATATACTTAAGTTTCTATTTTACAACCATTTATACTAAAATATCCATGGTTAATCTTTGTCATATGAAAAGGCCATGTAGTAGTAGCACCAAAAGTGTGTTGCGCTATACCTTTGGTTGGTTTGGCTCCCGTGACAAAGCCGTGTAGACCTCTGTAAGAGCTGCATCATCTCTAGCTCGCAGAATTTCTTCGCGGTAAATGCAATCCTGTTTGGAGTTTCTACAACCAAAAAATAGGTACATCTCTCCCCATCCGGAAGGGGAAGCAGCAAGAGTGTTTGCCAGGGAGCTATCTCGCCTATCAGTTGCATTCCTTTCAAGAGCCTTCGTAAGTGCGTCAGCTCTAACGCCATTAGAGTCCTGGAATCGTCTTCGTGGAAATTCTGGACTCGGCTCTGGAGTGGCTTCACGCGACTTTGGGACTGGGTGCGGACTATTCTCACGGTCAAACTGCCGCTGCTGCCAGAAACTACGGAACGGTGCAATACCAGTGCCAGGTCCCACCATGATAACGGGGACTGTGCCGTCGTCTGGCAGACGGAATGAATGAGCTCTAGAAAAAGATTCAAAATTATACAGTCGTAACACCGAGTAAAAGAAAATATTTTCTACTCGGATCTAGCTAAATAATCAAAATGACAGTTAAAACCGCTTACTTACAAACTCAAAGTCGTAACTAACCAAAAAAACAGTTTTGTTTGATCCTACAACTTGGCATTGCTTCTATGCGAGAAGCTCATAGCGCTAGCATTAAATCAATTTGCCAGTAACAAACACTTTGAATAAAAACAACAGTGTACTGAACAGCAACACAGAAATTTCAGGTTTCTCTTGCACACGGCTGCATGTAGATGGGTCTAGAACCGCGTGTATGTTGTTTGTCTATCAGATATGGTAAAACTTATCATGCAATTGTATTTTTTTTCATAGTTTTTATAAAAGTTTTATAGTTGATAATTGAGTAACATTAAATGACTTCACCTAGGTAGATTCACAGTAGTTTAGTTACAGTTTTAATACTTTGGAATTATGTAAATTTTGAACTGCCAAGACTTTTGGGAAGGACGGCTGCTTAACCAATTGCGTGGCAAATTAACTTTTCTTTTGGTAAGGCTCGCACACTGTCTGAAAATACGAATCGGAACGGTCTTTTCAAATATCGTACAAAGTTCTTTAGAGTTCTTCTAAAAACTGTCCTTTTTAGCTTGAAAACAACAACAGTTAACATATTTGTAGCTTTTAACACATAGCACATTCTTGGCACACTCGTCGTGTTTAGTATCAGTAGTATATTCCCCTGTGAGTTGTTTATAAATTATGTAGTTAAACTCCCTTGTGAGTTGTTTATAAATTAGCATGCAAGTATGCATGCGAGAGCATTCGATAGAAGCATGTAGAGTGTTTAGTGAGTTAGCTTATGACTAACGGAATCTACATGTGTGACGTGATGGCGAACACACGCTCGAAGACGAGCTCCGCAGAGAAACCGCCTAATGGCGGCGATGTTATTTCCTTAGCTTTAGTAAAAGAGCTTATTAAAGATCAAGAAGTGGCAGTGAAGGCTTTTTTTGAAACCTTTTTTGAAAATACAAACAAGAGAATTGACAAACTAAATGAAGAAGTCAAAGCTGTGATCAACAGCTTAGAATTCACTCAAGCTGATGTAAAAGAAATGAAGCGAGAAGTTCAGCAACTCGCTGAAACTGCAAAGACAAACAGAACTGAAGACGAATCGAAGATCTCTGGCTACGAAAAGAAGATCAGAGAAACAAATGTAAGAGTTAAGGATCTTGAATCTAAGACAGACGACTTGGAGAATAGATCAAGAAGAAGTAATCTTTGCTTCGATGGAGTGAAAGAGGATGCAAAAGAATCATGGTAGACGACGGAAAAAAGATCCGAGACATCATAACAACGAAGCTCAACATCCAAACGGATGAATTTACTATTGAAAGAGCTCACCGTGCTGGAAGGCGAAATGCTGCTGGAAAGCCGAGGGTAATTGTAGCAAAATTCAATAACTACAAGGTGAAGGAAAACATTTTGAGATGCAAAAAGGGATTGAAGGGCACCAATGTGTACGTAAGAGAAGACTTTTCACAGAAGGTACTGGAAAAAAGAAAAGAGCTGAGAATCTTAAGATAAGCCTATCGATTACAATTTATTGTACACTTTTTCTTTATTATCTAATTCCTAACTACATTTAATGAACTACCATTTTGTCACTTAGCGAAAGTTTCAATCTAGCGCTCTACGAGTTCGAACACGGCCCGATTAGATATAGTCCGGATAGACTGGCAGCGCTGTCTTTTAACCCCCTTCAGTTAAATTCTAATAACCACCTTACGTTTAGAAATAGTGATCCAGATTCCAGGTATCACAATTAATTTTTTATGTTTCAAATTAAAAACAACAGCAGTCCAGCAAATTTTCAAATTATTATCTTTATGTCGTATAAGAACTAAACTTCGTCAATTTTCAATCAAATATCAAGGTCCAATGACACTCAATTCATTGAGCTTTGATATAAACAAAAGCACGACTTACTCTTTATTTACCAAAAAACTTGAGTCCAACCTCATTTCAAAATATTAATCAAGCCTAATTACTGATCTCTGCACATCCTGTTGCGTCTTGTATATTCATTTAATGTATCAAATGACTATATAGGAGGATGATTGATCTCTTCAATAAGCCTAACAGCTTTCTTTCAATCATCCTCGCCATTTCCTTTCATAATATACAATTTATTCATGCACAAACTGTAAAAAAATATACCAAATGGTAAAATAGATTGATACTTGATACTTGAATAGTAAGAGAGCGATTGAAAATGCCAGTTAACATTTAACAAAGTCTGTTGAATTGGAGTCTACATTTGACGACGAGGATGGCCAGTAGATTACTCCACGAAATGCATGGTTTAGTCACGTTTGACTGTGCAGATTTTTCGTGAATTGCAGCAAAGTGGAGAGATGGTCGAGAGTCTTCGAGTTATTTGCATCGGGAAAAGGTGTCGTAAACCCAGACCAAAAGAAAGCATTACTGTTGCATACAGCCGGAATGAGCGTGCAAGATATTTATTTTACTTTCGAGGAAGAGGAAATTGCTGAAGGAGTAAGTAGTTATGACAGAGCGATCAACGCGTTGAATGTGTATTTTCAACCTCAAGCAAACGTCCCGTATGAAAGATTATCTTTTCGGGAAACAAGACAACTTGCGACAGAATCCATCGAACGTGACAAGGCTTCGACAGAAAGCATGGACATGTGAATTCGGAGAGCCAGCGTGATAATTAGTTGTTTGTCGCATAATTTGAGAATTAAACTCCTGCAGAAAGGTCGGAATTTAACGCTCACACAGTTGAGAGAAATCGCTCGTGCCCTGGAAGATGCAGAAACACAGGCAAGCACTATTGAAGGAAAGAAGGAAGAAGTTAATCGGGTGTATAAAAAGGAATTTAGCAGAAAGAGTAATTCAAGAGGAAAAAACAAGAAAATCAAATGTGGTTTAGGAGGACGTATGGCAAAAGATAAAGAGTGTAAGGCGTGGAGGAAAACGTGCCGGAAATGCTATGGAAAAGACCATTTTGAACGGGTGTG
Source organism: Hydrozoanthus tunicans (assembly GCA_026413305.1). Lineage (NCBI taxonomy): Eukaryota > Metazoa > Cnidaria > Anthozoa > Zoantharia > Hydrozoanthidae > Hydrozoanthus > Hydrozoanthus tunicans. Next base: position 16,786 of record JAOBAT010076576.1, on the reverse strand, counting down.
CAAGAGTAAAAAAGGAAAAGCGTCAAAATCAGAAGGAAAAGACAAACCTGGACGCGTCAGGCATTTAGACAAACCACAGGACGACAGGTATGCCTTCACTTTAAAAAGTAAAGATGATGTAGGTGTTGTTTGATGCTAAATTAACTGTGCATATTAGGGGTATACACGTGATTATGATTATTGACTCTGGAGCCACTTGCAATGTTATTGAAAGCACCCAGTGGGAGTATTTGAAGGAAAGTAATGTAAAGTGTCAGTCCTCAAAGTGTTCACAAACACTGTACCCCTATGGCAGTACACAGTCTTTGCCAGGGGCGGGAAAGTTTACAACACAATTACGTGTTGAGGAACATGCATTAGATGATGTAGAGTTTATAGTGATTGAAGATCAGGAACAAGCCCTCCTCAGGCGAGCTACCGCTATAGCTCTGGGTGTTTTAAAGCTGGGACCACAAGTTAACTCAGTCCAAAATAATGGCTGTAAAGAGGGTGGAATCTCCTACATATTTAACAAATATCCAAGTTGTTGTGAGGGAATTGGCAAACTGAAGAATTACCAACTTAAGATACCCATTGATAAAAATTTAACACCTGTTGCTCAGCCCTTGAGTCATGTGCCATATCACTTACATGATAAACTGACTAAGGAACTTGATTACTTTGTTGAATCAGATATCATCGAGGAAGTCAGTGGGCCAAGCTCCTGTGTCTCACCAGCTGTAGTTATTCCCAAAACCTCTAGTGATGATGTAATGTTATGTGTAGACATGCACCAAGCAAATTTAGCAGTTAAGCGTGAACGCTATCCTGTTCCAACAATTGATAAAGTTTTGCAAGAACTAAATGAGAGCAAGTTTTTCAGTAAATCAGATTTAAATTCAGCCTATCACCAAATTGAATTAGCACCTGAGTCGCGAGACATAACAACTTTCTCTACTCACAAAGGACTCTATCGATATAAGCGATTAATGTTTGGTGTTAGCTGTGCTCCAGAAATGTACCAAAAGATCCTGCAACAAGTACTGCAAGAGTGTGAGGGGGCCCATGATATTATGGATGACATTATTATTCATGAGCCAACAAAAGAATAGCATCATAGAAGGTTTGAAAATGTTGTGAAAGTTTTAAGTGAGAAAGGCTTTACTTTCAACAAAGAAAAGTGCAAGTTTAAGATATCACACCTAGAATTTATGGGTCATCTGTTATCAGCTCATGGAATCGGACCAGCAGAAGTAAAAAAAAAGCAGATCTTGAAGCTCGTGAACCTAAGAATGCAACAGAGGTTCGTTAGTTTAGTTAACTTCACAGCTCGATTTATTCCAGACCTGGCTACAGTGTCAGCGCCTTTGCGTAAGCTCACAAAATCGAGAGAACCATTCAATTGGGGCTATGAGCAACAGAGAGCGTTTGATGAGTTGAAGAAACGCCTTGCAAATGCAGAAACTCTCGCATATTTTGATAAAACTGCACCAACAACTGTCATTGCAGATGCTAGCCCTGTGGGTCTCGGTGCTGTGTTAGTCCAACAGCAAGGTGGAAGGCCGAGAGTTATCAGCTATGCGAGCAGAAGCTTCAGTAATAACGAGTGTAGATATTCGCAAACAGAGAAAGAAGCCCTAGCAATTGTATGGGCTGGTGAACGTTTTAACGCATATCTTTATGGTTCAGAGTTTGAGTTAGTAACTGACCATAAGCCATTAGAGTGTATATTCTCCCCAAAGTCGGAGACCTGTGCAAGAATCGAGAGATGGTTGCTTAGGATTCAACCCTACAAGTTCACTGTAAGATATGTACCAGGTCCTAAGAATATCGCAGATTCGTTGTCAAGACTTTTGAAGCCCCAGTCAGCTTCAACTTCAAGTAATGAGACTGACGAGTATGTAAAGTTTGTTGCTAGTGCAGCAACCCATGTTGCCATGACAACCCGTGATGTTAAAAGAGCATCCGAGTATGATTCAGAATTGCAAAGTTTACGTAGTTGTATTCTTACGGGAAACTGGAATCTTTGTAAGTTTAAAGAGTATTTACCAGCCCGGAAAGAACTGTGCTCGATCGGACAACTTGTTCTCCGAGGGACAAGGATAGTAATACCAAGGAAACTTAGACAGCAAGTTCTCGACATTGCTCATGAGGGCCATCCAGGAATAGTATGGTGGCCAGGCATTAATTGAGAAGCCGAAAAGGTGTGCAGAGAGTGTTACGGCTGTCAACTAGTAACTCAATCGACGAGACTAGAGCCAATGACACGCACGGAATTTCCTAATGCTCCGTGGCAGCATCTGGCATGCGATCTTCTTGGCCCATTACCATCAGGCGACTATATTTTTATAGTAATAGATTACAACAGCATATTTTTTATACTTGAGTTTACGAAAACCACAACGACTGAGAAGATTACATCAATTTTAGCAAAAATCCTTGTAACTCATGGTCTACCGCTGTCATTAAAGACCGATAATGGACCCCAGTTCATTAGTGACTATTTCCAGAAGTTTATGCAAGAAAATGGCATTGAACACCGCAGAACCACCCCCTTTTGGCCTCAGGCTAACGGAGAAATTGAGAGACAGAATCGTAGTATTCTCAAGAGATTGCGAATTGCTCAAGCAGAAGGACAAAGTCTGAAGTAGACAAGTTCCTAGTTATGTATCGCGCAGTACTCCTCATTCAACTACCAGAGTAAGCCCAGCAGAATTACTTTACGGAAGAGAGTATCGATCAAAACTACCACAGTTAGAAGAATTTATGGGTGAGAGTGAAGTGCGAAAAGAAAGATAAAGAGAAGTTGTATGCAGATAGTAGAAGAAATGCAGCTGAAAACAATTTTGAAGTTGGTGAGAGAGTTTTACTTAAACAAGAAAAGAAAAACAAACTGTCAACTACCTTTGAACCAGTCCCAGTTACTGTACTACAAAAACAGGGAAACAGCTTATTAGTCCAGAAATATGATGGAGTTCAGTACAGGAGGAATATCACTCATGTCAAGAAGTTTGTGGGACAAGAAAAGCCAACAACACCAACGAATCCAATGAACAGCCATCCGGAAGACATACTGCAGAAGACACCTCAACAAGATCAACCAAGTCCTGGAGAAATACTACAGAAGACACCTCCAAGTCCAAGTCGAAACTACAGTAGGGGTCAGTTTCCACTTACTGATGATCGCGTGAAGGTCCGTCCAACCAGAGAGCGGCGATTGCCTAAAAGATTCGATGACTATGTCCTGGGCTATGTAGAAGACCCACCCTGAACTTGAACTTTGTGCTTAACTGTGTGTGTGTGTGTTACTAACTTGATATTTTGTTTATATTGAAACAGGAATTGAAAAGATCCATTTGGAACCTGAATTTTGAGGAAACTAGTTGTATTGCTATAATGTACTCGTTATTTCCTACCTAAGAACAATAACTTTAAGAAAAGGTGAGATGTAGTATATTCCCCTTTACATGTTTATAAATTATGTAGTTAAACTCCCCTGTGAGTTGTTTATAAATTATTATGCAAGTATGCATGTGAGAGCATTCGGGAGAAGCATGTGGAGTGTTCAATGAGTTAGCTTATATCTAACGGAATAGTAAGAGAGCGATTAAAAATACCAGTTAACATTTAACAAAGTCTGTTGAATTGGAGTCTACAGTATCAAACTTATTCTTGTTTGGACTTACTGTCTGACATAGCAGGGCACCTCATTTCCCGCCGTTAGTCCGTCGAGCCAATTGGAGCACACTCCATAGTGGACTGGACCTTTTCCTCCTAAGATAAATGGAAAATGAACATCTCGTCACGATTTTTTAGTGCAAACCTCGCAGACTCATAGCCAGGATTTTTTGCGGGAGGGTGCGATTGAACGAGGAGACTGCCAACTAAACGAGTGCCGAATTCAAAGGCGCAGTTATCTGCGGGGTCCGGGGAAATGTTCCCCTAAAACATTGAAAGTTACACTGTCTGAGACCGAAATGTAAAACAGGCAAGCACGACTTTAAAAACCTTGATTTGTTTCAAATTTTTGATCTTCAAAAACAACAAAAGACATAGAGGATAACTATGATTTTTTTTTCAAAAAGTGAACCTTCGTCGCCTTTTTGGGGGGGGGGATTGCGAGTGTATCCATCGCAGCACCTCTCACTACGTACCTGCCTTGTAACCAACCTCGTTGTGGACATCAAGATAGCGTCTCAAAACAACTTACTGTTTCCTGTATTAGTATTAAAGAAAAAGAGGCAAACCTGATTGTTGCATCAATTTAACTAAATATATGACCGTTTGACGTTATACCTCGTTTGGTGAACTGGACTACGGAGACAGTGATGTGGATTTCTCCAGGGAACATAGCTGGAGATGAGGAAATTGAATAGAACCTCTGAAAATAAAAAAAGAACGTTTAGCAGCAGGTCTGCAAAGTAAGCTAAGTTAGAGTGACTCTGGGCTGGTTAAATACAATCCTGGCCGGGTGAAGCCAAAGCTCAAGCAGAAATTAAAAATTTACAGTTCTTATCAAGTATTGTTTAGATTTTCCATAGAAAAATACTTATTATTTCCAAAACTACAGCTCAAACCAATCTCTGTTTGGTTGGAAACAAGAATGTTGATTTAGAATTTAACCCGTGGTTATGGCTTATCAATCTACAAACAACTGGGTCCTGGCACGTAGGTACAGTAGATTTATTAATCGTTTGCTATAGTACCAGAGCGCAGTCGCCGAGCGGTTAGCGTATTTGACTCGTAATCCTAAGCCCCGGTCAGACCACTGTGTTGTGTCCTTGAACAAGACACTTTAATTGACTGTTCCAGTCGACTCAGCTGTATAATTGAGTACCAGTTCTGCTGGGAGCTAACCTGCGACAGATCAATATCTTGTCCATGGGGAATTCTAAGACTCTCTTCCGCCTAACGCTACAGAAACCGGAGATAACTGCTGGCCCTGTTCACAAATCCGCTGGTTCATCAATTTGTTACAAATATTGAACTCACCGGCTGCAATAATGGCAGCTGTGTTAACAGTAACAGTGCGCTGACTTTCAGCGAAGGAAATTCCTCAATGACTTCCACGATGTTTGGCTGTTTTTCATACTTCCAGTCTTCGTATGCAGTTTCGCCCTGGCAGAGAAAATATATTGAATTTACTAAACTAGAACCTATGACCCTCTGCAAGATTACCCGCTTATTTGCTTAACCCGCTAAAAGATTTGTATCAAGAGTGGTGTCATTTGTGGTAGGGCAAACATGCTATTTTCCTGACACTGAAATAAAGTTTGTTGCTATTGTTATTATTATTAAACAGTGTTCTCCATTTATCTTGCATTTGCGCATCGATTCATATTTGGACCTAGATAAGTATAACATCTAGAACTTCTCACATTTTTATAATATTTAATACCGCCAGTGTGTTAAATAAACTTCGGTACCCTTGCTGCGTTTTGAGGCTGCTCGCAGCGCCGAAGCATGAAACATCAAAATCCATATTCCGTCCATCTCACTTGAGCCGATAAACCCCAGCAATAAAAGTGGTAGGGCAAGCCCCTCTTCCTCCGCCGTCCGTGTTCATTGCATTTTTTCTGGATTTGCTTGCTTGATTAGTCCAAGCGTTAAACTGCTAAACTAAGGTCGACAGAGTATTGATTTTTCTACCTGAAACTATTACTCAATAAAGACCTCCTTAGCCAACTATTCTTACACTCTTTACACAAGAATCAACACCTGAAAAGTGGCGTTGCAAAGGCAAGCTTTTGGAAAGCAGATCATTTTGGTCCAAGTTCTACAAATTAGGCAATGTTTTCTTCAAAATTAGAAAAAAAATTGCCACAGGACAGCATAGAGGCACAGGGGAGAGTCCAGTAGCATGCCACTAACCGGTATAAACAAACACGACTACATTTAAAAATCCAAACTGGTTGGAAGCAGACAAGCTGGCGGTGGATTCGACTTTGTAATCCCCGAAGCTAAACCCGGCAGTGATCAGAGTGGTATTTGAAATCGAGATAACCGCATGCAAATTCGGCACCCTAACCACTGAGCCAGGCTGCCTCCTAAATGCCCACTATAGTAACTTGCAACATAGAAACTTGTAATTAATTAAGTACTGGCTCAAAATGTAAATCGATGATTAAATTATTTCTAGATGAACCTTTCCAAGTAGCTCCAGCTTCTCTTTATCATCAGGACTTGTTGCCTAGGAAATGGAACACAAGGATGGATTAAGTATGCCTCAAGCAATGTGTTCAACAACAATTTTAAATTAAACTGTAAGAAAGATCTATAGACTTTCTAATCAATTATCGTCAGTTCCAAGCAAGCTGTAGGGAAATGAGGGGAAAGAACTATTGTCTTCATTTTACTTGCAAGATAGTACCTATTGTTTAACAAAAAAACTTTTTTTCTGAAAGGGAAGGAAGAATAAAGGAACGGAAAGAGAAAAAGAAAGGAGTTGAAAGCAAGAGGTGAGTTAGAAAGAAATGGAAAGGAGAAGGAAAGGAGAGAATGGATAAGAAAAGAATGGAGGGAATAGAAAGAACGGAAAGGGGAAAAAGAAAGAAAAGGTTAGGAAAGGGAAACAACATAGCTTAGTGCAGGCAAGACAGGATGAAAGCGAACTGAAACGAAGTGAAAAAAAATCAACACCAAGCCTTGCTTTCTCACGAATTATTGTTCTTAATTATTATCTAACCTGAGTGGACAGGTAAGACAGGATCTGCGGCGTAGGTGTACTGGTTATGTCGATGAATCTGCTGAAAGCCTCTCTCAACGAACACGCTTTCGGCAAGCGACTCACAGGCTCCCAGATTTTGACCGGCCCAAATAAACCTATGTTACAAAACGGACAGAACAGGCAGAACCAGATTAAAACACTGATTATATTTGAATTTAGTATCTATGTTGCCTTTTGAAAACGTGAGGTGTGGATGCTGGATGCGGTTACATAGGGCGAAACATGCGCAAGTAGAAAAATTGTTGTAAACAGGAGTAGCCGTTCATACAGATATTTTCTGCCTATATAACCCACAAATGGGTTATCAAATTTTTATGTTTGGCAGATCTGCTGCTCCGGTGTTTCAGTTATTTTTTACAAAACAGCCCGAATATTAACGGTTTTGGTTAAATGAAAGGTATACGTTTTCATCGTGTCTGCGCCAGTGATAGCACTAACCCAGTTCCCAGTTCTGCCTGCGAAGGGAAAACCCAAGGAAAGAGTTTCCTTTACCATGTGACCGTAAAACGTTTTCTAGTGTAAGAATATCTGATCTATATATGATTATTTGATGTAAGATAATTTAACGAGTTAAAACATTTGACCAGCAAATAACTAAGTGGTAAAGGATCTGGGAGAAGTTTCTGTTTGAAAGTTCTTATTTACCACTTTTTGGTTCGCTAGATTCCCAACCATTGCAATATTCAGTTTTCTCGAAGAAGTTTTTCTTTATTTAATTATTTCACTCACTTTTCTCATCATGACACATCTCAATAGTCACGAGACCATCTTCTTTGGCATTATCTTCCAACTTGTCCATCAAAGCCTGAACGAGTTCTGCTCGGTTGGCGGGATAAATAGCAACGTGATCGCCCGGTTGGTAGTTTAAGTTCTCCTCTTTCTTAGTAGATAGCTTGACAAGTAGCGTTCGCCGGCTTTTGAATGAAATAAACGTAATGAATTTCTCTCAGGCAAAGTTTTTTGTAAAACATGAATGCATAAGAAAAAATAAAACCTTACTTCTACTAGAAAATTTTTCAGAATCCAACTTAAAGGTATTGGTTAGAAAAATCCTTTTAGTAACCAGTAATATATTTTTTAATTAAGACTTAAATCAAGACGGTGAAAATGGAAAGGCTAGGTGCTGCGTGTAGAGAGAAACAGCAACTGCAGAACAGCTCTAACGTTGACACGAAGGAGGTGAAGAACAACATGGCGTGGGACAGCAGAGCATGAAAGAACGGAGATGGAAATTGAGCTATAGTTAGAAGCAAGAGGAATAGCAACGGATAGAAATGGTTGTGTAAAGTATTCCTTGGCTTCATGCGCCTATAGAAAGCTCAAAACGAAGAGAGCCTTTTGTAGTTCTGATTATAAAGAACCATCTGTAGAGATGGAGACTGAAATAAATGGAAGAAGAAAAAGAAGATTAACAAAATTAATTCTCACCCAGAGTCTGGTGCTTGCAGATTAGTCACAGAAATAACACTTGCTGTATGAACAGCTCTTCCATGGCCGTGCGTGTTGGTAAGATCTGCAATGAAAAAGCATAGTTAAAGCAGTTATTAAAAAAAAGTCAACTGAAAATTTGTTCTTCATGGCAGAATTCAATATTAATTTCACTTAGATTTTTCAGTCAGCGTTTAATAATATTCTTTTGTTTAACCGGTGGAAAAGCAGTTGCTGGGCCAGCCTTTAAGAACTAAGGAGAGTGGAGGAAAGTGACGAATATTTAAAGTCTGAACATGATATATGTTCAATATAGTTGCGTTATAACATTTATTTCAAAATGTATAGTATTAGTTCAGTAGTTATTTTTTTAAACAAATAGCTGCACTTGGTTAGACAACAAAGTATTTTCTTTATTTTGAATTAAATGGCAGGATAACACGTCATAGGCTCACCTAATAGCTATCGCCTCTTCACCGGTCATACGCATGCGCGTCAAAATGTAGCGTGTATGTTATTTGTGCACACCTGACCTCGTTCCCACGTTCCTTGTCAGCGCTAACCATGAGGAACGTGGGCTCTTGGAACGAGATTTGTGCACACTTGCCTTGTCTATACTTCAGCATACAATTGGGCAAGACTGTACTTTTTGCTGCCTTTAAATTTTAGGAATGAAACAAAACAACGTAACAAATACATTTTGAATCCTTCAGACTCAGAAGTTCAAAAAGTGTTATAAGTTTTGTTTTAACTACAACGGATTCAGTTTAATTTACAACTTAGTAACGTATAACATGTGTTTAGTGCAGTTACAGTTTTGTAGAGTGAAGGGCACAGGACTTACAACCATGGGGTTAATCAAGCAACCCTGCACCCTGTCTATTTACTTACTCTCACACAGGCTGACGGGATTGCCTTCGTGTTTCTGAAAACGGTAGTTGTGTGGTTCCCACCCGCCTGAGATACTGTTGAGTGACTGGGTTACCGTTGAGGCGTTTATATCGTCACCAACACAAAACGTTTCACAAGCCGCCTGAAACAGTTTAAGCAATTTTTTAAATACTTTGTTACCAAAGAAAGTTGAGTGATTTTGGTCGGTTGAGGTCTACGGTTTTGTTGTCTGAGAAAAGCCTTTATGAACTGCTAGTAACACAGTGACCCTCCAAGACTCTCTATACTGCTGGCAGTAACTGTAAATTTAAGTTTATACAAACATTTGTAAATGCGGGGGAAAAAAACTCATAAAAGTTATTGTCCATCAGCAGGATGCTTGAACTGTGTGCGCATCAACAACTGGTTTCAGCTCCATTAAATTCTTTACCAGTTAAAGAAGAATTTAGGAGCACAGTAACTGAAGAATATTATATTAGTAAAAACAAGGAAGACAACCAAGCTGAAGGCAAAAACGCCGATACTTGATTATTGCAAGATATTCAGTGGAAGTTAGTTCGTGAATTACGAAAGGGACTTCGGGTATCCTGGGTCAGCTTTATGAAGTTCAAAACATTGCACACACAATTTTTAGCCCACTATAGTATTCAAAATAGCAATTTTGAATTGAATAAATTGATCCCTTCTCTTTATAGACCCTAACGGTTTCAACCCCGAACAGCAACTTTTGACAATTTTGTACCTAATTCAGTATTATAGTTCAAGTCACTAATGAGTAATCAATGTACCCTATAACTCATTGCTGTCGCAAAAAAAACACCAAAATTTCAAGAACTTGAAATGTATTACATGTTAATCACTGTTGTCACGGAGCTGGTTAGTGTCACGGATCTCAAGTGTCACGGTTGTTGTTACAACGTTAGTGGGAGGCCTTAACATAAAATATGGCGCCCATTCTAATCTTTGCTCAAAATCCTATAAAGATCATTATTGGAAGGTGCAATATCACAGCTCTAGTTAAACCTAACCTAATCAGCTTTCAAACGAACCAAGTGGTTGGAGACAGCAGACCAAAAACTAAATCCTTAACGAGAACACTTCTCAAACTCGTTTATGAATTTGAAGTATTCTATATTAAAAATTTAAACTTGTTTTTTAGGAGCACTACAATTATTCCCAAGAAACTGCCTTACTTGTTCGTAACGAACGCCTATGAAGCTTGGACTGAGAAAAATTGTAATTCATATTTTTTAAGGGCAATTTTTCTTATCTCCTTCTCCTAGTATAAAAAGGATAAATAACACATAGGGAAGTTGTGAACCCACTCACATCTGAACTTACCCTGAAAACATTTCCGGCCCAGAGTTTAAAAGATTCCTCTTGCCCACAGAGCTCGTCTCCCTCGGCCATTGGTAGAATCTGCTCGCCCCCGAGCTCTTTGATTAGCCTGTCCACTGAACGAGCGAAAGCGCAAAAATTTGGATATGCTCTTGACCCAAGCCCGAACACTGAAAACCTGGTGTGTTAAGCCTTGCGTTAGTGATACAAAAAATAAACTTCGAATTTTGAACTTTAACCTTTAATTTTGGAATTTTAAGAAGTTACAATGGCAACAAATTAGAAAACTATGGAGCATGATTTGTGTTTATAGCTCTAAAAGGAAGTAGTAGTACCTTCAATTTTTTGTTAAAAAGACTTGTAGTAACTGATCTTAGTAGCACCTTAGTCTTTCTTTTATTCGCTTCGTAGCTTTTACCATTCACCCTAAGCCTACAGTGGATTTTGTAACCATCCAAAATTGCGATTCGCCAAACGCTTCTTTTATTTTGTGACGTCATTTTGTACTATAGTCGTCCCAAACTGCGGTTTCTTGATTGGCTGAAACTGGCGATCCTATGTCTGCTATTGTTTTCTTAGCCAATAGTAGTGAGCCGCGTGTTTGGAAGTCATGGAATTTGATTACACATACTGATGATAACTCTAAAAACATCTTTATGTGTACATGTAAAAGTAAAAAATTGTTATCATGACCGTATCATCATCATCACTTAAATTACTATTATCATCATAATTATTAAATAACACAAGGTTCCGATAAGGGAGCACTTGCCTTAGGTTGGCCAGCGGTTGGATATCACCTTTAATTCTCAGAAACCGGTCTCGTTCTTTCTGCATCAACAAACCCGTTAGGCGACTTGTCTTTCTTAGCCTCTGAGAAGAACTTTTCCTAATAAGATACAAAACAGTTTGTTTTAAAAACGATCGTATTCTTAATTTTTTTCCACGAAAAAAGAAAGTACTTTTATCGGGAGTAATTACTTTTTTGTGTTAGAATAATTTCACTGTTTAGGCTACTTACCCGTTCGAAGAAGGGTGCCTCAGCTCGTAGAGATAGCGAGCAAACGCCTAAAAACCATCAAAGAAGCATTGTTTTATTATTCACCTCAATAAAAAGAATAGTCTAAAATTTCCCATTAAACAAAATCTAAAACCATAGTTTCTTTAACTACACTATAACATAAGTATCTGCCAAGCGTCGAGTTCTTGTGAGTTACAGTTCTTTAAAGAGAATGACAGAGACTTGTTTTCCCGCTGAACTCTGCCTTGTTGCTACCTCTGGAAAGTAGAGGCGGAGATGGAGACGGAATCTTCCAGAGTTACATCGTAGTGTGAACCGAAGCAATGGAAACGGAGACGGAAGCCTCGCTTCCGTGCATGTATGTTATTAGTTCAAAACGGCAATATTTTCTGACAGCTTCTGCCCACAACTTCGATGCCGCCATGTTTGCAGGAATTTTTGCCGATGTACTGGAAAAGAACGCTAGTGTTTTCATTGGATCATCTTTCCGTTTCCGCTGTTTGCGCTTCCGCCATTACTGGTTCACACTACAAACTAAACAACGGAAGCAGAAGAAACGACGGAAGAAAAAGGAACGGTCCGTTCCTTCCCTCTCCGCTTCCGTCGAGCTTCCGCTTGTGCTTCCGTCGCCGTTTTCTCGCTTCACACTAGAACGTAAGGCTTCTTCCGTCTACGTTTTCTTGGTTCACACTAAAACGTAAGGCTTCTTCCGTCTACGTTTTCTTGGTTCACACTAAAACGTAAGGCTTCTTCCGTCTCCGTTTTCTTGCTTCACACTAGAACATAAGGCTTCTTCCGTCTCCGTTTCCTTGGTTCACCCTAGAACGTAAGGCTTCTTCCGTCTCCGTTTTCTTGCTTCACACTAGAACATAAGACTTCTTCCGTCTCCGTTTTCTTGATTCACACTAGAACGTAAGGCTTCTTCCGTCTCCGCTTGCATCTCCGTCTCCGCTTTCGTCGCTAGTGTGAACTAAACTTTATAGTACAATTCATATACATGAAAATAGACAAGTAGTTACATAGCTACTTACATCACATCTTCGTTATGGCGGTTACAACATTCACTAACTAACAGACTACACTAAGCTTAGTGATTGTCGATATTTTCTCGCTCTATCATGAAGTATAGAAAAGCAAACATTGAACATTTTAGTTGTTTAGAGTTGAGTCATGATCATTAACATGCTGAATTAGTACCTCTCCGTTTTCGGGGGGGTCTCCATTACCAAATGTGCTGGTGACAATAAAAACGAGGTCTTCGTTCTCCAACTCGGGGTGAGGATAATCCTCCATACAAATTACCTGTTTAAAGATATTAGAATATAAAAAATTTTATAAGTAAGCTTTATAAATTAAGCCTCAGGAACTTATAGAAACTCACAATTTCAGAAGAGGCAGACAAGGGGAGTAATACGAAATCAGCAAAAGTTTTCTATAGGGCTAAACTTTTTCCTATATACCAAATTGCCTCGTAAAAAATTTGAAAATTTAGACATGTATACTGTTCATTGTCTTCCTTCTTGGAGGATATCTTGGTTGTTTCAAAATGTGATAACTTTTATGCAAGAAAATAAAAAAAAAGCGGCTTAAAAAGTTTAAGCGTTACCGTAACCTCCCTATAGACATTACCAGTCAAGGTGTTTCTTGTATCAGATAAAAAAAAAACTGTCTCAGATAAGTTCGCTCATCGGGAAGAAATTTTTTTTTCAGGCGCAAAGAATCAATCTATTTCAGCCAGACTCATTGGTAAATCTGCAGGGAAACACGAGGAAATACCTTAGGATCAAAGGCGTAAGAAAACAGTTCACCCAACATCTTAGCGTAGCTCTCAGATTTGCCTGTTTCTGTGGCATACAATATTATTGCCTTGTATCGCTTCGCCATAGCTTGTCCCATAAGCTTGGCTGAGAATTTCACTGCTCTGTTAAAAAACCAATAAACCAAAATGAGTGTTCAGATTCTCAGGATGGATCCTAATTTGCTAGTAATGTTTGCAAAAGGGGGGGGGGGGGGGGAGGGTAGTTGTTGCATTTTATTCCTAGCTATCGCTATCGCCATTGCCATTGTTATTTTTTTTCCTTTTCATGAAGATAATGGTTATGAATATCTCAACTATTATTGTTTTTTATTGTTGTTGTTGTTTTAATTATTATCGTCATTGCCATCTTTAATTTTTTCATTTTCATGAAGATATCGACGATTATCACCACTATTATTATTATTGTTATTATTATTATTATTATTATTATTGTTGTTGTTTTTATTATTATCGTAAATGCAATCGTTATTTTTTTTACTTTCATGAAGATAATGATTATCACAACTATTATTTTTGTTATTGTTATAACTGTTATTATTATTATCATTATTGTTTTTATTATTGTTATTACTATTAATATATCTTTTATCATTCTAAGTTAAGCATATTTGAAACGTTGAATATAGCTAGTGTCTTTTGTTAACCGATACATGCTGCCCCTTTTTGCATTTATAGATAGTTACTGTAGTTTTACTCGATGGGATTTCGAAATTTCTAAAGTACATATACATGCAATGAAAAGTGCGATCTCCACCTGAAATAAGCTATCAACCAAAACTTACTTTGCTACTTCCTTAAAAGCGAACTTCTTTTTGGACACGGACTGTTCTTTATGCTTCAGTAGCGGCGTGACCTTCCAGCCGTCAGGCTATAAATGTGGGTAGAATTGAAATGACAATAGTCTTCGCGCGAGTAGAAAAATATCAAAATTATTAGAACCACAGGTTCGGTTATATTGTTAAAGGGAAACTGCACTCCAAAGTTATTTCTTGTATGTTTGAAAAACATCAATTAGGAATTCCTAAAACGTACTTTTTAAAACATTTTTAAGGAAATTTCTACAAAAATGTGAAAAGAAAGAATTAGTCATCTCCTTGGTTGCCGCCATGTCCCACTGATGTATGACGTTACAACGTCAAACTGTCAAAAGAATCAGCCTTATTGCCTTATTTGGACTGGCTTAGTATTGCTTGCATCATTTGTAAAATTATCAAGTAGAACAAAAACACGTTTTCCTTTTTAAGCAACTAAATAAAAAGTTTACATTTTTTCGATAACAATCTGCAATTTGACATTGTGGTGTCACGGATTAGATCGCGAGCGCGAAGATAGCGGCTTCCTCAGCTCTCACCCTGCATGGATTGTTTCGTAAAGTATCTTTAACGATATGGTGAAGAGAAACCCAAAAAGTTACCTTTTGTGGAATCCTAAGCACATGGTTTTAAAAATAAAAGAAAATAGTTTTGGAGTGCAAATTCCCTGTAAACTAAGAAAAAGCTTTCATTGTTATTAAAAACGAGTTCATGAACTGCTGTCAAACCGCTCCAAGACAGACACCTTAGGGACCGGCTCCAACCATCCCTCTTAGAGAGGTGTCCGTCTTATAGAGACTAAGATACAGTAAATGACTTAAAAAGCGCACGACAGGGACGCTTATAGAGGTCCCCGTCTTATCTGGAGGCTTCAGGGGTTCGCCTGTAGTTTGTTTTGGACATCGTTAATCAATATAGGTTGACAGAGTTTAACTGATAGCTATAGCTACTTGTTTTATGATCCCTTTCATGCATTGTGGTGGTCGTGGTGGTGGTCATTGTCATCGGTTCTGCCGCGCAATACTTTATTTTTCAAGCACCCATTTAAGTGTCAAAACGACAAGAAAAGTCTTCCTTACCTGGTAATCGTAACTTGGCTTCAATATGTAGTTCAGCATTTCCTGTTGGCATCAAGAAGACAGACGTGGTATTAACGTTTTACCCTTCTGCTTGGTGAAGCCATGCAGACATAAGTACCTAATAATGTTCCTATTAAACTCAATTGTTGATTATGATTAATTTTAAACATCATCATTCCTATTACCTGATGGAAAACAGGCGTGGCAGATCCGGATATCGGAGGAACAATCCATACCCAGTCAGCAGGTATTCCACCGCGAAGCTTTTCCTGCAAGCAAAAAATTACTGCTAGAATAACACAGCGCGAAATTGCAAAGCACACAAAAAGAGATTTTAAGATTTAAAGATTTTTTTGAATAAGACGTCTAAAAGTTTGCTTCAAAATTCTATTAACTCCCACGTTGTCAGTCGATTAAGTCAATTCGATTTGAGAAAAAAGTCTTTGTTCAGACATATCGGTGAGACCTTAGGGCCAAAATCACTATCTAATCTATTTTTTAGAAATTGATACAAACCTCGTTCTTCATGTGTTTCATGAATTGTTCAGATGCCGTGTGGTGATCAATAAGTGTGACCCCAGCCTCCTAAAACAAGAAAAGTTTGCTAGTCACATACAGAATTGTAACAGAAACTTCTTTTCTGGAAGCATCTTTTATCTGACTCTAATAGTCAAACGAACAATATCATAAAGAGGAAAATGCACATGCGTTTACTGTTTTTTTCTGAAGATACTTGCGGGCGAACATATGTTAAGTATTCCAAGATACCAAAATTGTTCAGGTAACCGTTTTCTTTACAGTTGTAACCACACATGTGCAACAAAGAAGAATGGAAAATCTGTACTTTTTTCACATTTATTGTACAAATTTCTAACTTCCCGTGAAGCTGCAAACCAACTGGCATAGCGCCAAAACTACATCAGGCAATTGTGATGTCAGTTTCTTTGAAGTGTAAAGAGGTCAAATGAATGTTTGTATTATCTCGATGTGTAAAACACACAAACAGCTGCACCAGACTGTATGTTTTCGGTGTTTGCCAAATCAGTAAAGCAATATAAAAAGGTGAAGATTTCTTTGAGCCGTAATCCATTTTGGCACGCTGTTCTGTCCTTTTTGGTGCCTCACCAAAAAATTTAAGTGCAAAAGGGCCTTAACCAACAAAAACATATCCTGCAAATAGGTGGAAACTAACTTCAAAATAAACTTAATTGCCTGTACAAAATCACTGTCACTTCCAATATGGATTAAAAAATTCCACCCTACTCCCTTTATAAACCGTAGCCGCGAACAAACCCACCTGATAGCTGTAGAGAATGGCCGCGTTGATCTCTATAAGAGTGCGATCTTTCCATAAAGCAGCATTACTCTTGGTATCCAATCCGAGCTTTTTTGCAATTGGCTGAAACGGAAAAAGACAACCCATAAGAATTCTTCGTAATTGTTATAGCTAATGTATAACGCTGATTATGTGTACCTACCACAAGCATATTGTAACGTTGTTCGTCCGCGAAGTCACGACCGATCTCGGTTGCCATGTACCTGGGGGGAGACGGGCCAAAATAGTAAAATTTTTAGTTTGGTGTCACGCCTTAACTACATACAGTAAATCCCCGCCAGTAAGAACCTAAATTTTAAGAACCTGTTAGGCTAAAATCTACCAGTTATGCTCCCTCTAAGTAAGAACCTATTTAG
>JAOBAT010076565.1:0-16760 GCA_026413305.1 Hydrozoanthus tunicans | reverse complement strand
GAGAGTCAATGCCTACATAACTGTGACTGAGTAACCTTGTACTAAGATAAGGCTATTTACCCCCCATGTGCCTCTTTTTATTTGTAGTCTATACTGAAGTTTTCTCCATATTTATTTCATGATGTTAGTTTCCCAAATTTATTTCTTGGTAATGTACAAGTAACATTTTGTTTTATCGTCCGTTAGTCAAAGATAGCTTTTGCTTGATAGTTACTCTTTGTATTGACAACCACAACTCAAAGTCATGTAGTATGCAAGCGGTCAGCGGTCGTCAATCGCTCCTCCTGGATCGAACCCTGGGCTCTGCTATGTTCTTTTGTTTCGGGGGTGGAAGCGGAATCTTGAATCGTGAATCACGGTTGAAAAAAGTGAAGGAACCATGAATCCCATCATCTCGCAGGCTGTGAATCATGAATCATGGACAAAAAATAAATGAATCGTGAATCTTAAATTTTTGTCTCATGAATTATGAAGAAATTCTATAAATGAATCATGAATCATTGGACGAAAAATATCTGGGAATCACGAATTATTATAACGAAAAGATTCCGCTTCCACCCCCAATTTTGTTTTAAGAGAACCTTTCAGTATAAGAACATAAGGCTGTAAAATTAAAATGCCATAAATTTTAGAACATTTTAAGAACATACTGAGGAAAAACAGATCTTTTGTTTTGGATACTCTCTCACGAGTAAAATCAAAATTCTTATTTTTGCGGCTATTTCAGACTCAGAATATTCCTATTTTGTTCTTAAAGGTCTTTAAACTTTCTATATTCTCTGCTTGGGTCAACCAACTGTCATGCAGGGTGCCATAGCCATAACCAATTGTTTTAAGGTCCCTATCAAGCTTTTTTTTTAAGTTCCAGATGAAAAGTAGAACCCTTTAATAGTAGTAATTCTTGAAAATAAAACCTTTTCTCGCCGTTCCTGTTACATTTTTTAGACTTGAAGCGTGCAATGATGACGTAGCACGAGGCAAATGACGTAGCACGAGGCATAAAGCAGACACAACCTTTTTCATCTCAAAAAATTCAATTCTTGCTACAATGGTCGCATTGTTATAACTTTAATCAATGAATTATTCCTTTGAAATTATTTGAAAGAAAAATTTTATGACTTCGCGGCCTGATGCTTGTTTGTTTTAGTGCATGCTTCTTTTGTTGATTATTATTCCTTTTTATGTTTTTATTTATTTGCTGTTTATTTTTTTATTGAAAAGGTTCAGACTCACTTAGATTGTTCTTGTATTTAGTTCTCATTTTTCGAGCGATTTCAGCCTTAGTCTTTCTACTAAGTTCATTCCTTATAAAAAAAGAGTGTACTGCACAGAGCTGTGCAATATCCAAAATAAATAAATGCTTATCTGTGTTAGTGTTGTGAATGTAAAAGCTTGTTTTACATCTTTTTTATTTATCATTACATTTCCTTCTTACTGGTCAAGCAGCCAGTTTAACTTGATCACGCGAGGAGCTTCCTTTTGATTTGTGTAACTGAATGGAAAAAGCAACTGTACACCCGATACTTCAAATTATGCTTAAGCATATTTTCAAAGGAACATTTGAGTCTGTAATCCTCAAGGTATTCAGCCCATGCAACCCAAATATTAGACTCATATTTTCAAAAGAACATTTGAGTCTGTAATCCTCAAGGTATTCAGCCCATGCAACCCAAATATTAGACTTTTTTATATAGTGTAGTGTCCGCCCGGGGACCCCGATAAATCAGAAGAAAGAGAGAGGTTCAGGTTTAGAGATCGAGCATTACACAGCTATGATTCTAGAGATCCAACTACAAACTACAGCTTTCACTGCTTGTCGGCTTGCAAAAACGGTTCTTTTGTTGGCGTTTTGCATGTTGGCTAGCAGTTAGTTTAAAAGATTTGGCAAGTGTGTGGGACATATGCAACCTGAATTATAAACATGATCATCTCAGCAGTTCCGATTTTTGTTAAGTTAATTCCAAATTAACTCCGAAGGTTTCAGCTCATCGGTACTAGGTACTTCGGTTTTCCTCCCTGTCTACAAAGTCGACTGACTAGCTAATAACTCGGACCATGGACGACCGTGCATCGGGGAGCATAATACGACTAGCTTTGCACAAAAGAGGTAAAATAAAGGTTTTTTAAGACTTGTAGAACTTTCCAGTATGATTCTACACAGTACTAAAAAAATAAACCATGTTTTAAAAAATTATTTTCTGAAAAATAATTTTGACGCGCACCAAACAACAAAAAATAATTATTTCATGACTACCCTTGTTTGAATAATCTGTCATAATAATCATTATTTTTGTATCTGACTTGAATTTAGATACAGAGGTCGAATTCAAAGTTAATTTGTGTTTGAGAGTTCTTTTAATGATTTCTTTTTTCAATCTATGTCTTAAGTTCGGAATTAAGACGTGAATAAAATCAAGGTTTACACTTCCATCTTAAACTAGAGTTCTGATTGTGTAGTTTGAATCGATAACGATAACGAATAAAAACCTTGAATCTTTTACCACAAACAATATGCGTATGTTTCAATTTCCGTAAAATAAGACCGCGTTCATTAAAATTGTAGCCGATGCAGCTCGATACCATCATATCTGTCAACTTATCTTTTGTTCTTTAAAAGGCATGACGGATATTGGAAAGTCTTTTCCGCTCTTTCATAAAAGAAACTTTTCATATGGTAAAGAAACCCGAAGAACTACCAAGTTTCTCATAAGAAAAAAAATAAGGTTCTGAAGACAACGATGTTTGTATATTCCACGAAAACGTCATAATTGTTACCTGAACTCGAACAGATGAGTCTTTGGCCGAAACGAAAAAACCTTTACAAGAGTTTTCGAAACCTGTAAACATCTACTTTTTTTACTTACACTATTTAGCCGCTCACACAAAGATATTGTTCACGTGTATCGAAGATCTGATGTTCTGAATCAAAATTGATTGTACTCACTTTATTTTTTGATAAAGGTATTACTTTAGAGTTTCGAAAATGCGACCAGATCAATATCACCAGGCTAATTAGCAACAATATTTACTTTTTGGGACTATAACACTTGTTACCGGCTCCTGGTAGGCGATAAAATTAGATTAAAATTGAAACAGCTACAAAAATAATGCGTCATTGCTCTGAAAATCAACTTTGAAATTGACTAATAGAAAGTGATTTTTATATACAGCAATTTGCATTTTGTGTCAGAAAAATCGTTTCGTGTATCTTTGCGCAGTTAAAGAAAATTGCATTTGAAGAAAAAAGTCTCCATATCAATGCTGGGTAAATTTTAGCTCTCTCTAGCAATTACATTGATTCTTCATTCCTTTTACAGATTCCAAATCCTGTTCAGACAGTTGTTGATAACTTATCTGATATTGTGATGGTAAAACTTCAGTAGAAAGTGAATTTCGTAATCAGATACGCATATACTATAGCAGTTAAAGTTTTTCAGACAAGCAGGGTGACCAAATTCTTGTTTTAGTGCGATTCGATAAACTCAAAAATTGTTGTTGTCAAACAACCGTCAATCAGGAAGTATATATAGCCCGGTAATTGCTAGAATAATACAAAAACCTTGATTAGCCCCATTATTCATTAGCAAGTATCACTCACTGGCCCGGCCGAAAGCGCTAATTGCAAGCTACCTCAGATACACTGTTCATTTTTGAACAAAATATAGCTTTCTTTGAAAACGTCAGTGTAAGAGTTAATTGTTTTCACCCGAAACAAAAGCTTCGTCTGACCTTAGACAGTTGGGGCTCTGTGGTCGAGCCGCATATAGTTTTACCTAATGACTTATGTCAGCCAATGTCGTCACTGAATCGATTAAAGGAGGACCAAATTAATTCACTTTGAAACTTTACCCTAATTTAGCTGTTGGAACCGGAGTTTAGTCGTCATTTCAAAACTTACTTTGCCGAGGTAAATCGAAGGCAGTCCATGGGAACTTACAAAAGGTTCGTCACTTGTATCTGAGAATTTATCTTTTTATTTCAACACGAGACGGAGCAGCTACAAGGCGAATACGCCCGTCGGGGGTTTGTTTATTCGCGAATCTTGAAACCTTCAGTTTTATGGATACGTTTCAAATGTAACAAAGGTAAAATTTTAACCAAACTATTGCGGTATTGGTGAACAACTGTACCCTGCCCAGTATTGCTTAATTTTGTTAGACGATAGGATTTCCTCCATCTATTCCATCCTCTTTGACTAGAAATTTGAATTTGCTGACATGTACAGGAGATTATGTTTATGCGGTTACAATAAGTTATTTTGTCACGAACTATCCTTCTACTACCAAAGTTGCCAGTGCACACACGGCTAGCATCCTTCGAGTTACCTAAAACTGAGTTGGAACAAATTACGGAAAATTTGATATTCTATTTCTTGGTCCAAAAGTCTGGAATGATATCGACGAATCACTCAAAACTTCGAGTTACCGTGGTTTTAAGCATGAACTAAAAGCTCATTTTCTCATTTCATATAATTCTGAAAGTTAACGACCTGTATATATAGTTCGTTATCAAATCTTGTACAGCTAATTTATGTTATTTCATGCTATAGTAGTATAACAGTTTTATTTAATTTTGATTTCAACAAATCCGCCTTCCTTATTTGATTCATAATAATTTCAGCTAAAATAAAATGGGCACCCGACTAGTTTAGCTTGAACAGTTATTTCGGGTGTCTAACCACTATAAATTAGTTTAATTTCTTTCTTTTATGTATTATAGAAGATTGGATTTAAAGTGGAAATAAGTTGTTGTTGTTGTTGTACGTGCCTTGGCCTCTCCTATAACACTAGTCACTCAGTATAGCTTGTCATCATCATACTACTGCAGTTTTTACCTGCACGGTAATGACCACCTAACGCGTGAAACTTTTAAAGTTGTAGCAATTTAAAACTTTTTATATTCTATATTTTATTTTTTGTATTTTAGGAGCGCCACTGCATGAATATAGAGCACTTTCTGTGCGTTTAAACTCAGCTACTCTTAACTCCTGAATAAGCTAGCATCACAGGGCAAAATAGTATAATAGGGCGGACAATTTAGGACAGAATAATAGTATAGGGTGGAAATATCTTGAATAGATAATAGTAGTATAAGGTTTAGTGATAATATAGGTGAACATATCTCAAAATGTCATAAATTTAGTACAGCTGGGTGGTATAGTAGTATGAAACGGAATGTTCCAAACACAAATTTTTTATTTGTTCAGAAAAACACATACTAAAATCAACCGATATATTTAGAGGATAATCAGACGGATGAAAGTGACAAAATCGAGTAGGATAGAATTATAGAATTGAAACAACCAAAAACTAATAATTGTACAAACCCAATTAAGGCCAGTATAGGGTGGAAAACTTGCTCAAAAAAATAAACGTACATGTATGTTTATTCGGGAGTTAAGATCACACCTGCAACTACTACAACTACATTGTTCGTTTGACTTAGGTGCACAAATCTTTGTAACTTAGAGAACAATAACTAAGCTTCTTAAACTACTTGTGTTGAGCCTTAATTATTCAGCAGTGTATGGTGCAACCAAGACACTCTGATTAAGATGTTTGAAGTTTCGGCTGAGCCAGCTATATACTGCATGTTTACTGAATAACTACTGTTATAACCCGGGTACTATAATAACCAAATCCATGCAATATTAGTTACTTGCAATTGGTATACAACTACTGCTACTACAAAATGGTACAACTGCTGCTCCTTCTATCATTAAATTAAGTTTATCCTGTCTTTCAAGAAACGTGTTACGTATTTGCAAGTATAGAAGGCTCCGGTTAGATTCCCGGTACAAGACCCAGCTTCACTCAGGGTCTTAAACAACTAAGAAGAAGGTGCTGCCTTTGCTCTAACGTCTGCAAAGGCCGAGACCTTCGCTTTTTCTCGGATAACGTGGACGATAAGCCGTAGGTTCAAGGTGGCAGACCTAGAAGGGGACTGTACAGTAATAATCCCGTAATCCCGTGACTTCTGTGTCAAAATGTCATAAACAAATGAAACATATCTTTTTACGTCTCAGCTTAGCTCCTCTCTCGTGACAAAACAATGGTTAGGTACGAAGAAACAGGATGCCAGAGTTTGAAGTGTGTATAACAAAAGTTTGAATGGTTTTGGTTATAATTACGTTTGTTTTGTTTAAGAATCAATTGCAAATTGAGTTGGTCTACTGACTGAGGTCAATGACACGGCCCCTAGAGTTAAGAGTAGCATAATCTCTCTACTTAGTAACAAAGTTGCCCTTTGGAACGAGAGTACTTGAGAGACGCTTGCATTTTAAAATGCGTGAAAGTTAAGATATCTCTGAACATTTTACGCATGCCCTTTTTTTGTAATATAAAAACTAGTAACTTTCGGCTGAGACTGAGCTGATCTTCCACTTTTGGCGATTTCAGCCTCAAATTGTTCTTAAACCGTTCTCCTTAATGTTTCCAAACCAAAATGTTGTTGTGAGTCTACATGTACATCTAATCAAAGTTTTTGCCTGGTTTTTGTTCTTATATATAGCTTGTTCTAAATTTATGAACAATGCCAGCCGAGATGTTCTTATAAAGTTTGATCTTATAGAAAAAAGCGTGTGTTCTTCGGGCCCATTTTGAACTGAGGTATTTGAGTACTTTGGTTATCAAATTATTTTCTTAAGGTGGTGGTCACAAATTTGGTAATCTGTGCTTTTCGTATTATTACTAGCTCAAACCTGAACAAAAGCAAAACTTCCGGAGCGCTCACGAGGTGGGCAGTTCATATACATTGACTCTATAATTAGATTTGAAAACATTCGCACCTCTAGCCAAATAACCAACGTTGTTTGTTTGTTTTGGTCTGACAGATCCTAGAAAACTTCCATTTGTGGTGTGTTCATCACGAACTGACCACTTGAGAATCGAGACATACTGAAAAAGATCCAATTGGGACGTGCTGATAGCTGCATGTAGAAAACAATGCTGAGATTTCGTACTGTTGTACTTTGAATCTAAAACAAAACCAATCAAAAACCTTAGACTTATTTCCGGTAGGAAAAAAAGACAAGCCAGTTAAAGCTGTACTGGTGAGTTGAAGGCCGAAACTATAAGAATGGTACGCATCTGTTATAAAGATGAAAAAATAGGCTACAATTGGTTTAAGTTATGTTGATGCTAGCTGAACGCTGAAAAGTAATAGATTAATCCAGCAGACATTAAGTGACTGCATTTCGTCTGCATTTCTATTCGCAGGTCAAGTGAACTTATCACTCAGGGAGTAACTGTCAGGACATGAGATAAGGATGACACGCATGTAACTAATCCAGATTTAATTAATCTGCGTGTACATACTAACTTCAAACGAACAGCCCCAAACCTGACGAAGGACAAGCAGGTCTTAAGTTTCAGTTAACTGATAATTCATTTGGACAATTTTTTCTACGGAGAACTTTGCAAGCGAAATGGCAGAAACTTGCCGTTCCAATTTAAGCCTTCCTCACAACGTCACCGTTCAAGAAAAAGACAATATCGTACGCGAATGCTTTTGTAAGCTGCCAATTGAAAGTGCAAAGTACGTGTTGATGGCTGCGTTCTTAATCCTCGTTCTTGTTATCACGTTTATTGGCAACATTTTGGTCTGCGTTGTCGTGTTGTTATACCGGAGAATGCGTACACTGCCCAACTACTTCATCGTATCTCTTGCAGTAAGTGACTTGCTACTATCGCTGTTATCGCTACCCTTCCGCATTAACCAGACAATTCATAACAAAACTTGGTGTTTGCCGCCGGCCCTTTGCCAGGTATGGTTGCTGGTGGATGGCATCTGTTCTTCAGCGTCAATATGGAACTTAGCGATAATCTCTATAGATCGCTTTATTGCAATTGTTCTGCCTCTTCGCTACCATACAATCATGACAACCCGACGTGGAATCATCTTGATTGCCTTTGTGTGGTTGAACTCAATTTCATTTGTACCATTGTCTCTCTTGAACTGGACGGATCCCGAAGGTCCGCATTGGTACTGGGAAATTCACCAACCAACTTGTTCAAAACGTGATCCGGTATTTTACACAGTGGCAGCTACGCTTCATTTTTTTCTTCCTCTAGTAATTGTTCTGGTAATGTACGCAAATGTTTTTCGCGTTGCCTGGAGTCACGCACGGGCTGTTACCGCGCTACAGCAAGCAGTCCAACAGGCGCAACATAAAAGCAAGTATTCAAGTTTTGTCAAGGAATTAAAAGCAGCAAAAACTCTTGCAATTGTGGTTGGCACATTTATCGTTTGCTGGCTTCCATTTTTTGTTATATTGGTGACCGATCTGTGGCGTCCACACCTCCTTAAAAACAAAAGCATCGCTGAAGGATTGTATTATGCTTTTTTCTACGCTCTACCTATCATGAACAGCACGCTAAATCCCATCATTTATACAATTTTCACCAAGAATTTCCGCTCAGCTTTTAAGAAACTTTTCACTTCTTGTATCCGAGTTGCAGACGACCCTACAGTTACAGAACGTAAAACCACGCAGCTAAGCTACGATCTAAACAACTATAGCCATTCCGACTTACCTGCCGCAGTTCGAACTGAAAAAACTGTCATGGAACAACCCGAAACAGAAGCGATGGAACTTAGTCAGATGAATGGATAGTCTAAAGCGGTCAGTTTTATCGAAAGCCAGTAAACAACCGAACAGGCTAGGCATAAAGCAGATTTAGATCTTAAATCAGATTTAGATTTCAAATCAGATTTAGGTTGTAAATTGGCTAATTTGGTCGTCCCGACCGGAACAACACAAAACATAGTGGCTGCGTTTACGTGAATAAGTACTAAAATGCATTGTTCTGAATAAGGGGACAGTTTATTCCTATCACAGTACTACTCGTCGCCAAAAAACACAAGAAACAGAATACTACAGCCAGTTGATTAAAAATTGTTCGGTGCTTTTACGAGTAAGTACGATCGATAGTTAACAGTACTTGCGGCCTGCATGGGCTGGTTCTTCAAAGGTTAGTAAAAGTCAACCTTGGATTAAGCCCCGTTTAAGGCAAGACTCAAGTAGTAATTTCTTCTCTATAAGGAAAGGTTAACGGTCCTTGTTGAACACCGTTTAGATTTTCCACGGAAAAACTTTACAATTCCAAAACTATAGCTCAAATAAAGTTCTGTAAAGAACTTTGGGAACAAGAAGGTACGTTAAAAGTTTAACCCTGGGTTAATCACTTAATTCTAATCGACCCGATGGTGATGAGTCACCTATGAGCAACCAGGCAGCTTGCTGTGACGAAATATGATTAAGCGTTAATACTTCAGCACTTTAAGTTTATTTTTAGTTGATCGAAAAAATACCTTGATACAAAATACTGTCGGTTTTGCCAAATTACCTTGTAGGCATACATCAGATATATACATACAAAAATTTCATTCCTTATTGAGGAAAAAAAAGAGAGAGTCAAGACAGAGAGAGTAATCAGTCATCTAAATTGGAAGTATGGTTTTCTCTTTTTGATGTCATAAAACACATGACCGCTATATGACTCTCTTTCTCAAATACATAAATTTCCAAGCATCAAAACTAGGTTCATATGAATAAAAGAAATTAATAATATTTATATACATATATATCACAAGGCCAGAAGAGAGTCCCATGGTACTGCTCAAAGAAATAAGCCGATAAGAACCGAATCGATAACACGAATTGACCAATAGCAAACTATTCTTGCAACATAATGGGCAAGAAGGGGAGTGTTCATCAAAACATGAAATGTTTTTGCAAAGTCAGCCTAGTGTACAGCATGCAGTTATAAAAATAATTATTTATTGATTTGAGGCTAACTCTCTTAGGGGTGCTTTGTTTTAAATTCAAATATTATTTTATCAGTCCCCTAACTGAAGAAAACTTATCAGTAGTTTGACTTGTTTGTTGCTTTAAACAACAAATGAAGCTCTTCATTATGATCGATAAGTTACACAATGTTTAAAACGACTGGAACCAGATACGACACCACTGAATTTGTTGAACTAGTAGCTGAGTCGTTTCTTGATACCGTCTCTAAAACAAAACGAAACCAACATTTGTGAACGGCCTGGTTAGGTCTAAATGCAAAAATGAGATGAGGATCAAGAAATTTCAGTCTGTAGAAGCTAGCTTTGTGAGGTTTCTTGCTATAAAAACTATAGATTTGTCACTTAAGCTAGAATACTAATTCGATTTTTTATAATCATATACTGAAACCAACTTACTGAAACAGAAGACAGTCATTTTAAGATTTGTTTTTGGTTTGTGAATATTAATAAAACCTGAAAAGAAAACGTTTTAACAGTAAACAATCAAAATGCAGATGTAAGGAGGGGCAATAATTCGGAATAAAGAACATTCAAGAATTATTTATCAAAACAATTTCGCTTGTTAGATGTGTATCCTTAAAGCTTGGTATATATCATAAGCTGCATGCTAATTGAAACGTCCAAGCGTCAAAGTGACGTGTAATACTAATTCGTGTGTGTTTTTCGTGAGAGTCGTCGCAATTGTATAAACACTACTACGTGAAAGTGATAAGGAGATTGAAATAAAGTTTATACAAAACAATATTGCGAAAGGCATTTATTTTGCTTAAGACAACTATGCACTAAGTTGCATTGCAAACACTACTCAATAGGAACAAATTCTGTTATAGCGCGGCCTTTATGTAGTTAGGACTAAACTGAGTTATAAATGATTATAATAAAAGCCTTGTCAATTTTGAAAGACAAGTCGGTATTTTGAAGACGAGTTTGCATAAAAATTTATACTCTGTTTGTTTTTCTGTGTATAGAGATGTGCAAAGTGTCACGGACAACAATGAAAGTTTTGCGTTTTCTATGACAAGCTAGACGACAGCTATTTTGCATTAACTGCCGAGAAAACATTTGTCGAACAAAGAAACGACTTCAACTATGAAATATACAAAATGAGAGAATACTGATTTTCCCGGCACATCCCTGCCGTTTAAAGTCATAACTAGAAAGTCTAGAACAAGCTGGCAATTGGCACTGGCGAAATTTTGCGTATAGCCGCAGACTAAAATCTGATTAAGACCTGTGCGATTGAGCACATCGCTTTTGATAAGCCATAGGCGGCCCAAGCTCAAAATGCAAGATTTTTTATTCATTTGGCGGTGAATATATGTATGGGATTTTCTACAAGATATCCGTGGAGGCAGTTTAAAGAAACAATTTTCAATAAAAATGATAAAACTTACTCTATACTTGTGTTGTTTGCTCCTTGCCTAGTTATTTTGCAGTTTTATTTCGAATTTGGTGGGTTTTTTTTAAATCTCAGTTTTCAAATTCATTTCCCTCTATGAGCTTGGGCCGCCTAATATCGTTTGTATTTGTTCACAAACCAATACAATACAATATATGCAAGTTCTCCCCTCAGGGCTTTTCAGAACCTGTTTACAAGTATATACAAGGTCAGACAGTTGAGGGTCTTAGAAAGTCCGCTAGAGCGGCTCACATTTTATGGCGCAACTAGCAGCCAATAAGAAGTGCCCTCAGTGGAAGAAACAGAAACAGGTCACAACACCGGGATCACTACCCTACTCTTTGCGACAAGTGTGTGGGTTCTTTTAAGTCCCTCGATAGAAGGAGTGAGAGACTGGACCTACGGTTTATCCGAGAAGACGCGAAGGTCTAACCATTTTCAGATGTTAGAGCAAAGGCAGCACCTTCTCCTCAAATTATTTTGAGACCGTGAGTGAAGGTCCGGCCGGGAATCGAACCCGAGCCTCCCTCACTGCAGACTGGCGCCTTACCAACTGGGTTAACCATGCAAATAAACCAAGCATATCCTTATTGTTTGTAGTTAAAGAGCAAAAGAAAATCTTAGAGGCTGAGAGGTGAAATTGCGCCTTGTTAATTAAACCGGCTTCAGAGTAAATTACTTGACATACGAAACTTTTTCCAAATTGTAAGCTCGTGCGCATTCGACTTTAAGAATCTTCTCTCTACTATAAGTCTTTGGCGCGGTTTCGTATGTCGGGCAGCCTTCGGTAATTTGTTGTGCGATTATGTTCGGCACGACTTAAATTCACTCTCTGGCATGCATCATCAAATTACCGCGGAAAGAAAAGTATTCCGGTTTATCATCAAGATTTTGAGTTCAAAAAATTCAGTGAGATCGAGAGAGGGCGTTTTTTTGTGTCGGTTTAGGAGTAATTTTACAAGTCTACCACATGTTCCATATAACTATTCATCTCTTACTCGTGTATATTTTAACTGTACTCTTTGACAGGGAAAATATTTCTCAAAGTTTTTATACGTTTCTTTTATTTACAAAACAAAAAAAGAATGTCAATTTTCTACAATCGGCGTTGTTGTTGCCGTATCTCTAATATGATGTGCAAAAAGGGCGCAATTTACGGTCGCTTGTGACGTTCTTTTCTTAAATATTTAATATTTAAGTTTCTTAATGCTTAATAATAAATTTTGATTCTGTGTCTTCCTTGAAGTTTCAAAAGTGCCTGCTCGCGCGCTCGAGAACTTCCGCTACTAGTTCCCAGTACATCGCCGCCAATCTTGTCAGCGTGTTCCCGTGCCACAAATACTATTCTCGTCCCCAGAGTCCATCGCTTCTCTTCGCCGGCTAAGCGAAGCGATGGGCTCTGGGGACGAGAATGCACAAATACAAGCCTCTCCAGAGCTCCGTGAGCTAAATACGATGGACGCAGTGCGGACTCACAGAGTTAGTTGATTTAAAAGTGTGAAGAACTTTGTTCAAACTAAATAAACACCAAGGAGTAGTGACATGGCGTCGGACGAAGGAATTACTCCGCATTCTGTTCGCGAGTTTATGTTGAAAAACAATGGCAAAGTTAAGAACCACGACTTAGTTACTCATTTTCGGCAACAGCTTAATGACCCAGTAAACAAAAGTAAGTTGTGAAGTTATTTGAAAACCATGGAGCGTTCTTCAAACCGTAACTGGGTTTTGTATGTTTTTTGTGTTAGGTAAAGTGAGAGCAGACTTCAAAGAAATTGTGCACACCCTAGCCAGCGTTCAAACTATCGATGTAAGTAAGCACTCTAAAACATATGTTACGCGTTGTAACTGAATTTGTGTTGGTTGGAGTTGCAGGTCTAAGCTGCTCTTAATCTGTCGATGTTTTTTTTATCTATAATCTAACACTAGCTTAAGTCTTGTCTCAATTCCAACAGTCCTTTACTGTATGAATATATAGTTTCAGCCAGCGAAAATGGAGACTAAGGTCGTACCGGAAATTTATCTAAGAGTAAGACTATATAGTTCAAGTCTTCGAAGTTCGTTTTGATCAAGCGATCCAGAACATTCCACTGTTTTAATATTGAAATCGGTAAGTGAGCAGTTATACATTTAGAGGTAAACAAACTCGATCTAGATGTTTAACGGGCTGTACGAAAGTTTTAAGTTAAAAGTTGCCTTTTAGTTCTTCTGATCATGCAAGTGGTCTAAATTTTCTCTCCGTATGTCGTGTTCCGCACACAGGGACTAGCGTGACTTCAGGCGTGCAGCAGGAAAATTAAATTTTGTTTGTTTCTGTTGTCGTTTTGCAAAGCTGTCAGCTTTAAGTCCTCCCTAATTTCCACTTCAAATGCCCCTTTATATACAAAAGAAACTTTGTAGAATATAACACATTTCATTTTCTTTTGAAAGATGGTAATAGCTAGTTCTCGCGGATCACGTGCACGCTCAATATTTATAAACAATATGTAAATTTGTATGACACACCTTTAAAGTGTCTAATAAGACATGAAATATTTTATTACGCCATACGTCAGCAGATAAACCGTGCTAAATGAAGAATAACTGTGAAAAAATGTTGCCAAAATCTTTTATATTTCTTGAGGTATTTACATTAAATATTTACAACTGATGTCACAACAGTTGTTGGATCAGCAAGTTTTCAATTTTTTGAAATCAGCTGCCAACCCATAAACTAGCTTTGGTTGAATTTAAGCCAATATCTTGAGGTATGTGTATTCTTCTTCAGAATAGTTCAACTAATTTCGTACAAAGGTTAAGGATTTTCAGTAGAATTCAAAAAATTGAAAATTTGCTTGTCCAACAACTGACAGAAACAGTTGAAACAACAAGGTAAAATTTCCCTACTCACCCATACCTAGTTATGCATAGAGTAATGGCAGCCAAACTTCACACTTTCATGCAGTTTATGGTCCCCAAATTAAACTTCACGTTTTTATTTCAGGAATTAAAAGATATAATTCTTACCCCAGCCCTAACCATTACTCATAACCTTAACAGTGATTTTCAGAATTTTTTGTTGCTCATAAAGCGAGGTTTACCTCTGATATTTTGCTCTGAAGATCAGTAGCTTTGTATGTATAATGAGTTATGGGTGAATACGGAAATAGCCAACAATGACATTAATGTCTTGAGAACTATCACATATTTTGACAAATTTTTTTCACCATTTTTCCTCATTAAGAAAAGGCTATCCACTGACATAGCAATTATTTCATGTAACAGGCGCTCTAAAGTTTATGTAGGTACATACTGCACAGTATTTTACTAATTTTTGTCAAAAAAACATCAAACATTTACAATCGAAAGCAATTTTTTCTTATATGCCCATATAGCCTTTTATGATTCAAATCTGATGTGTACATATATATGGTGCCTGAAATAGAACTTTGTTTATTTATATCTTGCATTGTCGATTGCCTGAGGCTGAATTCAGAATTTGAATATGAATGTTGAAATGTTTTATTTTGGTGAGTTTGCTTCATGGGGGGAGGGGGGGAGGGTGGGGTTCTTCCTCTATTAGTATGATAGGAGTGCTCATTATATTTTTTGGAAGTTAAAATTGGCAGTTTGGTATTTTTGTTGGGGATTTTTAACAAGAAAATCTCTAAAGTGCACCTAATGTCCCTGGAAAATGTTATCTTTACCATAAAAATGATCTTTTTAGAAGTCTTGCTGTATTTGCAATACTCAGTTTGTCTCAGGTCACCGGAACTGATGTAGATGTGAGAATTTGGTGGTGCAATACTTGTTTGCGAGTTGAGACACTTTCAACTATTTTCACCACCCTTGGTTCATCAATATAGGGACGGTGGTTGCTCAAACAGTGTGAAAGCAGATTAAGCCTGCACTCTTGTGCATTTGAGTTCTAATGTCTACGGCATATGTCACATGTATCATTAAAGAAGCAACACTTCTGGTTGAGAAAAAAGACAAAATAATTCAATTGTTTTTGTTTAGTTTTCAAGTTTACGTGTAGCTGCATGTTTGTACTCATTTTACCAACACAGTAGGGCACAGACAACATTTTAACCAAAAACTGATGTGACTTTGAGAGATTCCCTTAAAAGAAAAAAAAATTTTTTTTTTGGGGTAGGGGTGAAAAACAAAACCAGCATGACTTTTTTGTTTTTTCTGCAGTTCTTCTTTTTTTTTATTCAAAATTGATGCTGTGATATACTTTTTAGGGTTAAACATTTTTCTTCATTTTCATATTTGGAGATGAGTATCCCTATTATTTTTTATCCCAAATTATCCCCCCCCAGGGTTTTATTGCTCCCCACTATTTTATCCTAAGTTGTAATTATGGTATATAGTTTATTAACATATAAATAAGTGTTTTATTGTAAAATTTGCCACTCTTACATACTTATTTTCATTGTCCTCACTGGTAAAGAGATCTCTGACTTCATTTCTTTGTTTTTCCTGCTCAATTCGGCGTAACAAACAGTGATACTTAATCCATCTAAGAAGAAGAAAATTGCGCTTATTTGTGAAATCTCTTTTTTCCACTTGAAGATAAACTTTATATACATTTGTGCACTGTGTAGTAACCTCTATAAATATATGAAATGTGCAAAAGAAAGAAACTAGCCAAAAGAAACAAAAAGAAAAGCTAAAGCATAATTTGAACCAACACACAATAAGGTGTAACTGCAATATTGAGAAAACATTAATTTGGATGATATTTTTTTTGGTTGTTGAAATGTTTTTCTAATTTTAATAGAGAGAGAGGAAAAGGTGCTGCCTTTGCTCTAACATCTGCAAATGTTCAGACCTTCATGTCCTCTTGAATAAAGACGACTAACCAAAGATCCCGATTGGGAGACCACGAAAGGGATCTTGAGTCCTATTGCCTGTTCTCTTGTGACTCCTCCAGTGAAAAATGTCATAAGAACAAAACGAAACAAAAACAAATAAACTTATCAGATAAATAATATATCGCTAACATGATACCTTAGTAACTGTCGACCTTTTCTTAGGGGGAAAAGTACTTTGTTCTCAAGAAAAACAAAGAGGCACCTGCAGTGTTACGAAAACCCCCTCGCACTCATGCAAAGTCTCGACCAGTGTCTGGGCCACCTGTGTTTAGAAATGCCAAAGGTTTGGAGGAGTTCCCCACAAAGAATGTATCCATGGTACCTGTCAGTGAGTCTATTCCAGAACATGCTCCAGCTGAGAAGGAAAACAGACCAAATGAGACCAACAACAGAGTGTTTACCAAGGCAACATCAGTTGACAGTGGTGTGGAGGCAGATGTAAGTGATGGATATTTATAGCAATTTAGTTGGACTTTATGTACTTGCATGTATGTATATATAA
The DNA here is from genome assembly GCA_026413305.1 of Hydrozoanthus tunicans. Lineage (NCBI taxonomy): Eukaryota > Metazoa > Cnidaria > Anthozoa > Zoantharia > Hydrozoanthidae > Hydrozoanthus > Hydrozoanthus tunicans. The sequence goes on along the minus strand of JAOBAT010076565.1, from coordinate 193 downwards.
TTATTATTCAGATACGAACAGACTTTTTGTGGTATAGATCTGTCCTGAACAACCATTGGACTGTCTTAAAGTTTAACTTACCTTTTCTCTTTTACTTTTGCTCTGTGATATCTTTCTTACAGGCTTTCAAGTGATCCTACTTTTCCTACTATTTCCTACTTTTTTGACCCTTCTCCTAGTATTCCTACTTTTG
>JAOBAT010076554.1:0-15184 GCA_026413305.1 Hydrozoanthus tunicans | reverse complement strand
ACTCTCTCAATGTTACTGAAGTGATAAAAGGGATAATGTAGGGAGAATTGAGAACTTCATCAAAGTCACCCACATTTACTGCCAGCAATCAACTGAAAGAGTAGCTGTCATAGTTACAAGTTTTTTGTGTAGCTTCTGCATTCATCTAGTTAATCATTATTCTGTGAGCTATAGAAAATTAAGAGCCTAGTGCAAAAATGATGTAAGTGACTTTGTATCAAACACAAAACTCTCTCAATGTTACTGAAGTGATAAAAGGGATAATGTAGGGAGAATTGAGAACTTCATCAAAGTCACCCACATTTTGAAGTGATAAAAGTTACCCACATTTTGAAGTGATAAAAGGGATAATGTAGAGAGAACTGAGAACTTCATCAAAGTCACCCATATTTACTGCCGGCAATCAATTGAAATCTTGAGTAGCTGTCTTAGTTACAAGTTTTTGTGTAGCTTCTGTATTCATCTAGTTAATCATTATTCTGTGAGCTATAGAAAATTGAAGAGCCTAGTGCAAAAACGATGTAAGTGACTTTGACAGTGTACAACACCAAACTCTCCAAACGTTACTGAAGTGATAAAAGGGGTAATGTAGGGATAATTGAGAACTTCATCAAAAGTTACTTACAATGTTTTAGCACTAGACTTCAGAAACTGATAAATTCTTCCTAAATTCACTAGTACTAATGAGTAATAAATTACAACAAGGCAACAAACACACACACAAATACACTAACCGCAGCTTTCTCCATCTCCCTATTGTAAATCAGCCATGCACATACACCTGTTCCTGTGCGACCTGCATTCACATTGATTCAACATCACGTTATCATCATGCTTTCATGAAAAGCTATGTTTAATTGCTGTGGTTTTACAACAATCTAACAACAACAACACTTTGTGTTACAGTTTTTCAAGTTTGTATGAAATGTTTTAAACAGAGTGAAAGTGCTGGGCCACCTGTGATACCATATAAGGGCTTGTTAACGTTGGAAACAGATGGCATTTACAAAAGAGAAAACATCATGAGTAATAAGGGTCAGAATATGATTGACGGAGATAAAGTCTACAGGCAGAAGTCTTAATCATGGGGGTAGGTGCAAGTAAAACATGTACAACGAATACAGACATATAGCAGGGCTTGAAATAACCGACAGCAGTGCGGCAATTTGCTGCGATGCTCTTGCCTTGTGCTGTGATACCCCCGCGAAATTTTCTAATTTCACAGCAAAATTTTGCCTTTCCGATCTGTAGGACTGCCGTAGTGCCCTTTTTGTAGAATGGACATCGATGTACAATTGAGCGAATCTGTACGGAAAAATCTCTTTGGAAATATAATAAAGGTTTGAAGCAAGCATGCGAAGAATTTGTCAACACCACGCTCACCAAACGCCATCTTGAATTTTAATTTTCGAAGCTGGCCTGGGCTCAACCTTTTTCTTAATAACCGCTGCTCATGTAGTCATGCGGGCTCTAAATACTTTGTACATGGCTCTCGTGCCTTGCTTGCAATTTAAATCATGCCCAGACAAAAAAAAATTAAAAAGAAAAAAAGATGGGGAGCTGCAAAAGGAAGCATCAAAGTGTTTTAAAATCGACGAATTTTTCGGGTTAATTGTTGTTTTACCTATCAACTTTCAGAACGTGTTTATACTTTGACAACACAGTTTTTCGCAACTCTTAGCGTGTGTCAAATGTAGTTCTCGAAAGACATAAAAAAAAAATGTTTTTGAACAGTAAAAGACAATCAAAACAATTGCAAAAGTTTTCTGCAACATTTAATTTTTTCGTCTACAATTTTAGTTCGGAGACAGCGACAGTCACTTCAAGCGCGAGCACACAATCGACTTCTGGAAAACTATTTTCACACACAAGCACAGCCACCGTCCAATTCAGGCTCAGCATCAGAATTGCAGTAGATGGACCGGATACTGACAGCTTCAAGCCAATAGGGCTGTAGAGCACTGGTATTCAACAGCTCATAGCAACCCAGATAGCAGTTTTCTGCTACAAGCTTTAGAGAGCTAATTGTGCTATCTTAGTTAAATCTTAAGGATAAAACAGTTGTCTGCATTGCGAAAGCATTTCTCAATTTGCCTGCCTTGCAGATATGTGCAAATGTACAAACAGTGTTCATATTGACTCTAAGACGGTGTGTTGAGCAACAGCTGTTGTGTTCTCCGATTTTTCTCTAAAACACAGAAACAATGTTGATTTCCTGATAGATAGTTTTGATACAAAAAGTAAACAGAACCTCTATTCAGTTAGCCCCTGACTCTAAATGTTGTAAATTCATGATCTTGCCTTGTTGCCCTTAGAAAAAAATAACACTGCCTTAATGCCCCCTTAGAAATTTGAAAATTTACGTAGTGCCCTGCTATTACAAGAAAGTTTAAGGTAAAAACTGCTGTGCCCTCTAAGGAGACCAATTCAAGGCCTGTTAAAACCTTTGTCATCTTAAACTTGAAATTCAAAAAACCAAATTTCCACATCTAAGTATGCTTTTTAATAAAAAAATTGGACTGTAAATTTTGACTCAGCAGGCAGGAGACTGGTAATCTGTGTCATAGTAGCAGTGAGTTTTGTGGTTTTTGGTTAAAAAATTTCATTTCTGTTAAATATTTAGAATTTCTATTTCAAACAATTTCAAGGGAATAATTCATTGATTAAAGTTATAACAATGTGACCATTGTAGCCAGAATTGAATTTTTTTGAGACAAAAAAGATTGTCTCTGCTATATGCCTTGTGTTACTGTATGTCATAATTTTGCCTCCTGCTCTGTCATCCATACATGCTTCAAGTCTAAAAAATGACACAGGAACAGCAAGAAAAGGTTTTATTTTCAAAAATTACTATCATTAAAGGGTTCTACTTTTCATCTGGAACTTAAAAAAATATGCTTTATAGAGATTTAAACCTTTATCCTGCTAAAAGCAGTTTCACATAAACAAAAATATTCTAACTTAAAAACCAATGCTGGAATTCTGCACATACTTGTTTTGTATTTCTATAATTCGATATGATACCAATTATTAGTTTAAAAAATAAATTATTTAGAAATTATCCAATATTACAACATTTGCACAACATTCATTTAAGAAGTCAAAGAACACCTGTTCAAGCAAAGCTTGTTTGCAGACTCACCTTATCTCTCAGGAGGAGATGAATTCCTGGTACTCCGTCAACTTTTTTCTGTGTTTCTTGTAAGGGCCTAAGGAAATCTATTTTCTTCTTACTTGCCAAGAAATGAATTCCTGACTCACACAAAACTGTTACAGTATCAGCAAGTTCATACCCAAAGAGCCATTGCTGAAAAAAACACAGGAAAATCAGATGTAACAGAGAACTATTCAGAAGACATTTTCAATGTGTACGTTGTTATATTAATTACATACAGACCTTTTCAAAAAGGATGGAGATTTAAAATTTTTTGTGTGCATTCACATTTGCCTTGCTAGCCTTATTCTTAAATTAAATTTTCAAAAGAATAAGTTACCCAAAGCGAGGACAGTAGATCTGATTTGAATGCACAAAAAAGAATTTTAAAATCACTGGTCACGATTTTCGAAAATGGTCTTTAGATCTATAATTATCTACAAAGGGCAAGTTTTTATATTGCATTTAACAACTATAGTTGACTCCTTAATAAGACTATAAATTCTTTCTTATTAATACTCAACATACAAGGTACCACTAAAATGAAAACAAAGCTTCTTTAATTTTTGGTCAAAACAATATTATGTTACTTAGTACAGCATATGATAGCTATTCAATACGAAAAACTGAGAGAACAGTTTGTAGCCTACAGAGTAAAACTTCCAACCATTTGGGCAGAATCCTTCAATTTGAATGGCAAGATTATCTTGTAACAATCGCAGACACTACAAACTTTTTGTACTGCTACTGCTCTATTATATTTCACTTTCTTTAATGTTATTTCTTACTTGATTTCAAAAAGTCATGTAACATTTAACACTTATTATATTTTGGTTGAGATGGATAGTGGCAGAATATCTACTGAGCACCAAAGTCACAAGGTAGATATTCATTAAGCCACTATCCAACGAAATTGAAAAAGAATAAGTGTTTTAACATATATACCAGCAAGGCAATTGATCTATGGAAATTTACTTAAAAAAAAAAAGAAAGATTCGTTAAAAAAATATTATACTTTAAGTAATGAAAGACTGAGTGGCATAACTCGTGCATGAGCAGCCAAACATACAACAAATGTGTTTTGACAATTTGTCAACTACAAAATGCCATAACAACATAAAACAAACAATTTCTTTTCGCTTTTTAACATATACACTATGTTTTTATGACAAACTTTTCTATTATCATGATCCAAAACAGAAGCGAAGCAACTAGTTTTGTCCACCATTTTTTTCGGTGTCATTATCTACTGTTTTGGAGGTAAACATCTACTATTTTTAAACCAATAAAGTCGCGCATAGCAAAGGTTGTACATACTTAAGTGCTTTTAACCTCATTCGCTTGGTCCTCACTGGAAAATGTCAGACCTCAGCCTTGTGGTATATGGACCTGGCTATCCCTGGCTATAACATAAAGCCCTCGGTCTGACAGATTCCAAAGACCTTACTATAGGTTAATAAGTATAATATATGTAATAGCCTCACGTGACGTCAAAATCATGAAACTCACCCCCTCCCCCAGAGACTAAATATGATCAGGGGGGTTTGCAATGATCTTGAATTGTTATGACCAAAGCAAAGTGTTTAAAACATTATGCTGTTACATCCCAGCGTTTCCCGGGACAAACATGAGGGAAATTTCATAACATGCGGTATCACCGACTGATGATAGAGGTTAAATCCAGATGAACACGAAACCCTTTATATGAGGCCTTTTTAGAGATTCTAATTCACGATAAACCGCTCTACCTGCATGGCCGTCGACTTGCTGTATATAACTTCTTCATCTTGTCCTACAGCGATTACAATCGCATCAACCGTATGGAGCATAATTCCGTTTTCCTCTGACTGGAGTATCATAGAAACATAAATAAGTGCATATGATCAACTACAGCACGTTTCCCCTATCAATGAATGAATGATACACCAGGAATTCTGTAGCATCGAATATATGTTTTTATATCTTACCCTCCATACTTTATAAATCTTCTTCATCCGTCGAAAGAAGGCATCTTTGTCAAGTGAGATTTTAGCAGCCATATTCAACTGCTACTTAATCCTCGACGTACCCTCGATTTTTGGAAGCAAAATGGCGGGAATAAACCTGAATGTGAGGTCACTCTGGTAAAAACCAATCACAACACACCATTCTTGACGTAAGCCGCTGACACCGAAATTTGTTTAATCTGGGCGCCTGGATAAGCTATCCGCTTGATAAAAGCTTTTTTGTCGTCATTTACAATCAAAGATTGTTTGACTCCTTGTTGATATCTCTATTCCTAGTTATTAAGTGAGTGGAATACTCCTAAATCAATGGTTTAAATGGTGCCAAGAAACTTATATTAAGGTAATTCCCCAGTTTTGCATTGCGCATCTTTATTGCGCATAAAAGAAATTTTAAAATATTTACACATTTTTGTCATATTCTAGTGAATGTTGAGCTCTCGAAGACATATCATAAAGAATAATGCAAAAAAAAGTAGTTTTCTTCATAATATACGAAGCTTTTTGTTTAACTCGTTCCAGTCTCCCCTCGGAAATGGGATAAAAAAGCACATGTTTTGCCAGTTTTCCTAGAGTTTCTCCTAAACAAGTATGGGTACCCCACAATTTTTTTTTCGTCAATCAGTCAGCTCAACAGTCAACAGGACTCTCCAATGAGAAAAAATAGGAAAAACCTTGCAAGTGTGGAAAAATACAAAAAATATAGACAAGACTACAACATTTTTTGAGGTATTGGAAATATAGTAACAACAAAAACAATAAAAAATCCTTCCTTACCAAAACATTTTTTTGCTGAAAATCACAAGAAACTTATTCTTCTAATCCAGAAGAACTCTTAACGTTATCTTCCTTTATTTCCCTTACGCTCCTCGATGTCAGTATCTTGGTTGGCCACACGAGGAACCGATAGTTTCAATTTCAAGCTTACAAGAACAGAAAAATAGTTGCCCGGGAGGGGGTATTTGTATCAATCATATCTCAAAAATTAACATGGGCACATTCCTTTCTTATTCCATTTTTTCAGTTTACACCATAATGATTGACAAATGAGGAAAGTTCAGACAAAAATCTAGGTGCGGGTTCTATTTTAATGGAATGACCTTAAAGTTTCATTGCTAAAAACAGAAAGCATTTACCCGGTGGGTAGCTTAGCCAGGCTTCGTACTGACTGGGCTCAGAACATGATAGGAAAAGCTGACGTTTCAAGCGTTAGCCCATCGTCTGATGCTCAGACGAAGGGCTAACACTCACTTAATAACTAGGAATAGATGGGTTTACGCCGGCATGTGATGCTCAGACGACGGGCTAACGCTCGAACGTCCGCTTTTCCTATCATCTCACAGTGACGATAATTTATTTATCACATAATGTTACTTTTAACACTTATTCTACTTCAATTGAGGTGGAAAGCGGAGCCAAAGGCGCGAGGTAGATATTCACAAGCCACTATCCACTGAAATAGTTAGTTTATACCAGCGAGGCAACAAACTTCCTTTCAAGAAAAATAAAGGATTTTTAAGGGAAAAATGCATTTTCATCATAATGAGCGTGGCGAGACTCAAGCATCAGAGCAGCCTAACATGCAAAACATGTATGTTTTGCATGTTGGTCAACTACAAAGTTTCGCTAATGGCTTAAAACAGATTTTTTAGGCTGTTTTAAATATCCCGTGATTTTAAAACAAACTACTTCAATATCGTGATCCGAAACAGACGCGAAGCGACTAATTCTGTCCGCCATTTTGTTTCGGTCTCATTATCTACTATTTCGGAGGTAGATATTGTCTCCTATCTACTGTTTCTAAACCAATCAAATTGCACGTAGACGAGCTGGTATACACTAAAAGTTTATTTCCACTCGCCGACACTTTCAATAGCTTTTTTAAAAAACTATATACCTAAGTTGGGCCAACGACAAATAGACTTCCTTGATAAATAAACTATACAGACGAGCGCTATAAATTTATTAACACAACACAACATATTTCAACACTTCGCGGACGATTAAATTTTTTGACTACGCGAATACTCTTTTTATTCATATTTTTTGGTAGGGTCGCCGTACGTTACATTAAGAGAGCATTACTTTCGGAGTTCTACGGTACTATGTTTGTCTTATGTTCAGTTGATCCCCTTGTTTTGACTCTTTTTGGAGTTAACCATTTTTGAGGGGGGAAAGGACGGGAGGGAAGGGGGGGGGGGGGTGAGGGCGTAGGAGGCCAGCACTAAAGGAATCGGCACTGCTACAACACCATGCATCCATGACGCACACCAGCGACATGCGCAAATTCTAGAAACAAACTGGCACATTTTCACCAGATGATTGTTTTTATATGTTTTTTGCAAGGATTCATCAGTTCCCGCCATCATCCCCCTGTGGGAAAAATTAATCGTGTTCCTAGGACACTTGAGCCTCTCAAGATTTTGAAAACAACTTGTAATTTTGAATAAATAATTAATACTCTTAAAAGAGGGATCCGGAATGCACACAAAAACCGAGCAAATACTGAAAACCACGGCCCAAGCTCGAAAATTTAACCTAACCCAGGGTTTCTACGGTCATGAAAAGTCATGAAATTGGAGGAAAATTGCCAAGGTCATGGAAACGTCATGGAGGGCGAAACTTTCTTGAAATTTTAAACCATATGTTGAATTAGCAATGAAAAGTTAAGTGTTTTTCTCCAAATTCGAGAACGTTACGCTGTGTCAAACCAGTATATTGAGAAGGTGTTCAGAGTTAGATAACTGAGCGGTTAGTAGCCTTTTTTTTTGGAGTGCATTATTTTGTTTCTCGGTATCAGTTAATGGCATTTGGTCATGGAAGAGTTGTGGAGTTTCATTCCACATTTGCAGTGTGAACCCTGTAACCTAATTTTCACTTTATCATATTTAAGGGTTTTTTAAACAAACTTGTAACACTTGTACTGCTGGTGTTAAAATGTCAAAATGCGACTGAGTTTCTAAATTATTTCAGATTTTCGATTCAACCGTCTGCAGACATGAAGTTAGCCGCCGAAACGGCAAAACACCAGGAGTTGATCCGACTTTCGTAAAAAAGCGAACATATTAACAATTTTCCAGCAAGAATTCACAAGAGATAACTGACAATTCATATAAGGTAAAACTTAAAGAAGACACCAGCCTTAGAGCAAAATTCTGATGCGTATAGTTTGCAAAACGCTTGCAAATACAACATTCTACTGCTTAAAACAAATTCCAGTTTTCTGTATAGGGGAACTCTTCCATTCACTCAAAATTGAAAGAGGTATAGTACTTGAGCATTATCTGGAAATTAGTCTGATATTTTTGCGAACACCGAAAACCAGATCAATTGTTTTATTTTAAGGGAAAAGGTCAAAAAAAATGGTACTTCCTAGGAGCCCAATTTAGGGGGTGGGGTGTTATGTGCTGCCACCCACCACCTTTTTTCAAAAATGCTGAATTTCAGGAGCAAATATCTTGTTCAATAAAATTGATATTGATAAAGTGCTTGTACCAACGCCTTCTTTTTGGAGAGAGGAGTCCATATTACAATAAAAACCAAGACCCCTATATCAGGTTTTGAGAAATTGAGCTCTGAAAAAGTGGGGAGGGGTTGGGTAGGGGATGTTTGCCGCCACCCACCCCCTTCCCCGACAAGTTGGGTTCCTTAAAAACACCATTGTTTTGACTTCTTCCCTAACGCACGTTCCGATTGGCTTTGGCGACGCATTCTAAAATATAAAACGAGTGCGCGCGCTTTGTTCAGTGATAGAAACACGCGTGAACTTTTTAGTATGTTTCTGAGCTTAAAAGTTCACAAGTGTTTTTATCAATGAACAGAGCAAGTAAGCGAGTTTTGTCTTTCTTTTAGAAAATAAGGCACACAAACAGCTGATAAGTCCCCGTGACGACGTATGCAGATATACTCTATTCATATTTAGTGTGCCTCACCACAGCCAATCAGAACGCGCGTCGTATTTCTTTTATTTTATAAATGTGAATAGAGTGTATTTGCACTAGGTTTTCGTAGATTGTGCCAGCATAATTTAGAAAAACGAGCATTATTTTAAACTTTTATTCTAGTTTAGCAAAGCTAGCGTAATCCGAGCTTTTCTATGTTAAAAACAAAAACCCCATCATAGTTTGAACTCTAACCTACCCCAATTGGTCTTCTGCAGTTATGAAAATCTGCTGGTGCAGCCCTCGTCTGCAGCCGCCGAACGAGTGTTCTCTATTTTTATTAAAATCACCGTTCAACGATTCACAAGAGCATGCTCTCATAGACTATTTACTGCAGGCTTGTGTAATGCATCAGTACAATAGCCGATAACATAGAGATTAACAACATGCATAGTTGTCTTTATAAACGTACACTCGGCTTCGGTGGCGTCTTAAACAAATATGCGGGCTATAACTTTCTGACCTGGATTCAGAACCCAGAAACAGCTGATTTTGTTAATCATTTGGCTTTTCGAGGTGCGCACATGCGTATTTGCGATGCTAAGGACTGTAAGACTGGAAGGTGCATGAGAACTATTTCGAGTGTTCTGCCTTAAAATCCAATTTATAGAGTTTAGCTACTGATGATCTTTATTTTCTAAGTAGCATTATTTTGGTGACAGTAAGCATGATTTTCAGATAGTAGCACAGTTTTGGCATAATCTATAAAAATATGAGCACTGCTAAAAGCATAGTATGCTTTTTTTCGAGCAAAATCGATATCTATCAAAGCCTAATCTACATACGTCATCGCGGGGATTCATTGCTGTTTGTGCACCTTATATTATAAAAGAAATGTTGGCTCATTTGCTCTGTTCATCGAAGAAACACTTGTAAACTTTTAACTTCACTCAAGAAGTACGAGAAAAACTCGCCTGCGGCTCATGAACGTTGTTATCACTGAACAGAGCGCGCGCTCTCGTTTTATATTTCTATTATACTGCCAGACATTTTTTACTGTTATAGTAGCGACATGAAACTTGAGATCTTTAGTTATCTAAACTTAAAATCTGAATTACAAAACGAATAAGCTTAAATCACCTCAGTAGTTTCAAATCCTAGAGGGGGGGGGAGTACTTCGGGGTCTATAGGGTAGGGATGACCGTCGGAAAAGTCCCGAAAATACCCTAAAAAATACCTTTCGGTTTTAAAATTACCCTCAAAAATATCAATTGTAAGCTGAAAATTTTCCCTGGGTAGCTAGCGGGTCGGCACTAAGTCCCCTCGTGTTGCGCCGAACGTGATATGCAGTAAATAAAGGCGCGCACGTAATTGGACGTTCGCCGAAGGACTTTTGTCTTTACTTCTTGTTCAGTACTCACATTTGCTAAAACACGGGACTGCACGCAGACCAATACCTTCACGTTTTAAACCCTAAAAAATACCAGGCTCTTGGTTTAACACAGGATTTTGTTTAACAACCCCTAAAAAATACCAGACTGGCAATTTTAACCCCTAAAAAATACGACGGTCATACCTACCATCCCAATATAGGGAGTACCCCCTCCCCCCCCGTTTCAAAATGTTCAGTTGGTTTTTTTAAGCAAATCAGATACATATTTTAAAAATTTTGCGTGTTTTACGTATACACTCATTCGTAAAGAGAGTTTGAATGAGAAGTTGTAGGCTTATTAGAACAGCGTGTTGCATCGTTATAGGTAAGTTGTTAAAACGGGCAGCAGCAACGAATTGAATGACAGTTTGAGTTTCTTTTACAGACATTAAAAAACCCTTGGAGACAAAACAAACGATACGTGAAACTTTTCTTATTGTTTTGCAACATATGAATATAATTCAAAAGTCATGCACGCAACAAGATTAATGTTTCTTAATTAACCCCTTTTAATAAATTCATTAAAACCATTTTGATTGTAAATTAAAAACAGTTTTAATTTTCTTGAAACATTGTGTTATGGATATCAAGAACCATTTTAATAACCATCTGTTCATAATATTGACATCAACAACAATTTTTGAAAGCCAACCAGAGACTGAAAGTCACATAACAGCAAAAGTACGCTGGAATATTTCGAAAAATAAAGTTAGGTAGATCTTCACTGTACTCCATTTTTGGCGGCTAGTTGCCCAAAGGCTCCTGGGTAAATAAAATTAAGTGTCAGCATCGTTCCCGCCCCAAGAACAGCAGCCATTACAGCGTCCAGTGTTCCGTGGGATTCTTCTTCTTGAATTGCTGCTTCTGAAATCGAGCACATTACTTTTAAGTGCCGTTTACCCTAGTTTCAAGGAACTTTTGGTACGGTACGGATAGATTTTGTCGTGTAAACGCCATTTTGCCCACCCGTGCCGGACTAAAATCTCACCTGTGTTCGGACCGTGTCGAGAGGTAGTCCCAGCACGGGTAAAATTTTAGTCCGGCACGGGTGGGCAAAATGGCTTTTACTCGACAAAATCTATCCGTACTGAACCAGTTTTTTTGGTACGCGTACTTATTTTCATTATATAAGTACTGAGATATATTTGTTTGCAAATTAAAAAGTTCAAAGTTCTATAAACTTAGTTTTGTACAGACACACTGTACATGTTGAAATAGAAAATACATTACAGTTATTGTTCATATCAGCAGGATGCACAAACTGTGTGCAATTCCACAATTGGTTTCGTCTCCATAAAATCCTGTACCAATTGTAGAACAATTTAGGAGAAGCCACCCACTAAATGAGCACAGTAACTGAACTGAACGTTAGTAAAAGTAAGGCCTGTTTTAAACGTCGAACTTCACACGTGCCGAATCTAATGTAAATGAGCTAGAACAATAGAATTTGCTCATTAGCATTAGATTCGGCACATGTGAAGTTCGGCGTTTAAGACAGGCCTAAGAAAAACAATTAAACCAATATTAAGCTATATCTTGGCGTATTTTTCATTGTGTGTTTCTCAAACTTGGCAAAGCAATGTTTTCTTATAGTTCTCTTTTGGAAATCGAAAAACTATCATGTATTCTTTAAACCACCATGCAAGCAAGCCCCTGCAAACTGTCAAAGCAGAAACATCAGCTCTATATCAATCCTTTTTTCTTCAATATGACACTTACGGCTGTACTCAAAGTCTCGCACATCCATGAATGTTTCTTTGGGCTCAGCGATATCTTCGTTATCTGCAGAGACAAACCATGTTGTAAGGTGTTAATGACCTGAATAAGGAAACATTAGATCGAGACAAACTAGAATATAATACTATCACGAATGCTGCAATCCGATGGCTAATAGGCAGCGAGTAATGCCAATAAACTGCTGGTGCTTTTAAAGGAAAAACAATTGCGGATTCTTTTTAAAAACACTCTGGTTTTTATGTTTAAATTTGAAGGAAGACTACTAAGACAATGGGACTACTCATTAATTGTAATTTTCTACGAACCTAATAATTTATTAACTTAATGAAAACTCACCAACCTCTTAGCCTAATTAGTTATTGCTTAATGGCGTTTGAAACTAACAATTCTTTGTTTCTTGCCTCGAAAATGTTTGAGCTTGAAAAGGTATTTTGTTAAATATTCGATTTTACTTAGTCAAGCCTAGCTAGACCATGAAAGCTTAAACTTTTTTTAAAGTTTTCTCGTTCAGTAGCAAAACTCGGCTAAACTAAGTGTACTAAATACGGTTATCTACAGCAGAACATTTGTTTCTAATAACAAAATATAGTTAACAAACTGCTCAAAGGTGGATCAGCCGATCGCTCAATGAAAGAAATCATGCCATCAACTCTTTTGTGGCCTCAAACTGCGAACCTTGAGACAGCGGTTTTTTGCATCTTAACTAACAGGAAGTAATTTGTTGTTTGACTCATTCTCAAATATCAATTCAAATGCATGGCTCATCTCTTTAAGAAGTGGTCAATGGCGGACCTTATCGACACCAAACTCACTTTGCTGTAAAACAGCCGTCATACATGTTTACGAGCAGGCAGGTAAAACTTTCTCAAACATTTATTCATTTTGAACAGTTGTACTCACGTCTTGAAATTTTACTCGAAATTCTATTGTGCAAATCAATATATATAAAGAAATGAAACATAAACATTGGTTTGCCGCCGTGATTATAAAAAGCACCATTTGTTTCTTTGAAAAGTTGTCAACATTGTTGTTTTAGTTTGAATTGTTTGAATATTAAAGTGCTCTTCGCTTTGAAAGCATGCAGTGCAATGTTTTGTTGCTTTTTTTGGTATTATCTGGAATTTTAGTTATCTGTATTTGCAAAGTTTTATCGTATGCATGTGATAGTTGTAAAATGAGAATTTTCCGTCGCCATTTCTACACAAACATTATCCCGAGTGGATAATGCTCAATAGCCCGAGATAGCGAACCAATCAAATTTCGCCATTTAGGGTTTGTATATAATAACATCAAATATTGTTTCCGCCGTAATATCTGACGACACGTGTTTTTGGAACGAGTTGTTTTTCTTGTGCGCGCGCTCGCAAAGTTTGTTCAGTTATGATCACGTTGGACGCAAATCCATGCGTTAACGGTTCTTTAACAATTAACTCTTATCTATTATGTTACTCTAGAACAGTTTCTAAGTATGAAGTTCCAGATTTTCTTGAAGCAAAATGAATGATTTAATTAAAGTTTTTGGAGTTTACAAGCGTCACAAGTGGTTGTTGTTTTTGTTTATGTCCAAGCGAGTACCGCCGCTTTTGTGATCCTGATTTTCATCTGAACAAATTTTTATAGAAACTTGAAAAATGGGGACTTAAGATACGAGGACGGAAAAGCCGATCGACGACGGCGGCAGAAAACAATAGTAAATACAAAAGCTGCACGTTGGAATGCACCGTGTTTCCAACCTGCACGCTTTCGTCTTAAAAGTGAAAAGCTCAATTTTGACGACTACGTCAACGACCTATAAAAAATTTTACCAGTCTTCATTTACCTTTAAGAAAAACACTTTCATCTGTTTTATTTACAAAGCGTTACTCGGACAATATAGAAAGCAAACTAGCCATACGGTTATACGTGATTGAAAAAGATCGAAAGGAAGAAGTTTGTTTTTTTGAAAGCCGTCTTCGTCGATGTTGCCGTCCTTGTATCTTGTGCTCCCGAATAATTGTTGAAAAACACGGAAAGTACTGAAAACGAAAATCAAAGCCTATCAAAGAGTTACATTTCTTTACAACCATATCTATCGGCGAGACCAATGTGACATCAATTTTTGTAATTGAAATAAAAATAAAGCGCGAGTTACCTCCTAAGCACCAAGAGAGAGCTCCCAGAAACGCGATCAACACCAAACACGATACAGCAAAGTACAGGAAAACCGTGAAAGTAACTTTTAAAATTCTTTTGAACGTCATCCTTTAAACCGAGAAGCAATTCGGCAGCACTCGAGTTTGCGGGCATTTGTTTTACTTCAACGTTAATGATATACTGACGCAATAAATGCGCGCGCAGGTTTGTCATCAGAAGCCCTAATCAAGCTTGATCGACCAGTCCGAAAAAAGATGGCGACTTTAAATTTTACCACAATGCATTGTGAAACTCACACCGGAAGATACAACACTGTGTGTGGCAAATCACGTCTCTATGCGATTTTGTCGGCGATTTTGATTTAGTTAACGCGCTAGGAACTCTGGGTAAAGAGTCGCCCTGAAGAAGAACCGAAGTAACGGTTCGAAACGTTGGTAAAATTTTGCGTTTCTGTTTTGGCTTTTACTTTCTAAGAACTCTGGGTAAATATACAGGTCGCCAAATTTCGCGTAATCGTTGGTTATCTGTACAACCCGAGACAAACAACACAGTTTATTCTCACAGCAACTCGACTTTGATGTTGTTTCTATCCGTGGATTCCGTCCGTGGATTTCATTTGATTTCCAGCCCCAGGACGTTCGTCAAGGGATGTTTTCCCTAACTTTTGTTCAGATGACACAATTTGCTAAAACAATGGACCGCAAGTAGTCTAATAGCTTCGCTAGGCTCTTGGTTTAACACGAGATTTCCTTAATGACCCCCTAAAAACACCGTACAGACAATTTCAAACCCCTAAAATATACGACGGTCATACCTACTATCCCAATATAGGGGCTCCCCACCC
>JAOBAT010076543.1:5953-20463 GCA_026413305.1 Hydrozoanthus tunicans | reverse complement strand
GGTATGTGCCGCCACCCACCACCTCCCCCGACAAAATTGGGTTCCTTAAAAATACCATTGTTTTGACTTCTTCCCTACATGAAATAAAAGGTACAAGATAATGGTGAAAATTCTATAAAATATGGGTACAGATGAAAAGTTGGTCACATAGAGATTCGATAAGGCTTTGCCACTGGGGTAACAATCCAAATTTCACCGGTCTACACCGTCGACAAAGAGCGTCACCTTTACGAGGGTTTATGGGGTTCTTTGTTGATGTTGTAGTCCGACGAAACTTTGACAACTCCTTATTTCCAGCGGCAAGGCTTCATTCGATTCAATATGTTGTATTTACACTTGTGCCGCTCAATGATAACACAATCTAGTCACAATCGTGTTTATTGCTGCGAGCTATCGCTCGCAGCAACCTAATGCTGCTCTTAGCCGAGATTTGAGCGTCATGATGAAAATTTGTCACGATGTTGAGATGATTTGAGCCCAAAGTGCTTATGACCTTCGGCAGTATTGCTTGCCATGTGTGGGAAGGCGCCATATTAAGCAGCTGGGGGTCACCACATGCTTTTCACCGAAGGTTTGGGGAGTTTGCATAGAGCTGGATGTCGAAGTTTTTATTGCTGGAAGTATTCATCAAGGTAGCGAATGTTTGAGTGATGTTTCAAGAGGCAGGCAATTCCTTTTTTATGAGTTGTTCACCGTTAGTGCGTGCTCAGTCGCTGCTAGTCAGAATGTTCTTGAATGCTTGGGCAATCAAGTTATTCCAGATTCGCAGATGATATCGCTAATTAATTATCTACCCGATAATCTTCTGTTGGATGCGAAGTCTGCCCTCGAATCAAACGGTTCATGAATTTCAAACTCTGAACCACAATAGCATTTAAAGAAACTCAGTCTCTGCCAATAAGAGTTCTCGTGTTACAGTTTATTAACAGATTAAATAATCTGAAGTAGTAAAACTGCTGTTCTCAGTCATTCACGGTTCTGCTAATGTTTATGATTAAATCTAAGTTAAATCTTTCCCTTTAGAAACTCGCCTAGCAAAGACATTACATAAAACCTAGTCATAACTACAAGTACAAGACGCGAATGTTGAAGCAGCTCGCAGCACTCCCCTTTTGGTAAAAACCGCTAGTTTGTAGTAACTAAAAAAAGAGGAGTCAGATGAAGAACTAGTTGAAGCATTCAAAGTTTTGCTGTAGCTTTTTCTTCATTTTCTGCTCACCCGAGCACTATCTCGAAACACTGCAATCAAAATTAAAAATTTAAAGTAACCGTGATCCTTTTTATAAAAAAAACTTAACGCTTCAAAATCACAAAATAAAAGTATTTTGTTTCAGTGTGAGTAAATGACAAACAACACCGCCATCTGATTGGCCCTGTTCGTAAGGCGCAAGTCTGTCGTGCGGGAGGCCTGAGTTCGAGTCCCGGTGTCGTACCTGTTTTACCCAGGGCCTTAGGGGCCGTCGGAAAATCGATTCCCTCCCGCTTAACGTCAATTGGACGTTAAGGTCCACCCCCCCCCCCCCTCCCTTAACGTCCACTATTATATTGTTTTTTGTATTCTATCTTTCATATATGACACTATTCATAATAGTTTATGAATATGGTACACGCATGACATGTTGATGTTTCTCTGCCACGAGTGGTCGCTATAAAGCGTTTTTACCATACACAAATGTCAACATTCGACAAAATTATTGCAGAAAATATAGATATAAGCATAACTTCATGTCATATGTGCTGCCTTCCTTCAGCCCCTTTTACACGAGCAATTTTTCCTTTACAAGTTTACTTGACAGTTTTCATTGATAGTGCAAATGATCAACAAGTTTTCCTTTACAATTTTTCAATGACAAGGTTTCCTTGTTCGGGAAGACGACGAGAGAAAGTTTTCCTTGACAAATTTCACTTCACTATAACATTTATATCCTTGCCACATTTTCCTTGTTGTCTGTCTTCACCAGCAAATTTCAAATTCGGCAATTTTTCCTTGACAAGGAAAAATTGTCCTGTTTTCTCCATATACACGAGCAATTTTTCCTTGTCAAGGCAACCTTGTCAAGGAAAAATTGCTCGTGTAAAAGGGGCTTTAATATACGACAAGAGTAATTGGAATACGGTAATTCAGTTTGTTATTGCAAATTTTGTTTCATTTTTTAAAGCAATACCCTGTTTATTGACTTGGTAGAACACTGCTGCCTACCATGTAGACTTTAATGCCTGAAACACAGTATAATATATATTTGTTCCAATGCATTTACACGCATTTACTTAGATCAGTCATTAACGTGCATTGATTCCATTTAAATTGTATTGAATTGTATTTCTAAGCTCAATTTCATAAGCTTTTCTATTCATTTTTTACAATATTTTAAGCCTTTTTCCTTAACGTCCACGGTCAACTCCCTTTCCCCCCTCCCCCCCTCTTAACGTCCAATTGAGGTTATGCGGGACGGAATCGATTTTCCGACGGCCCCTTAGACTAACTGAGCATATGGAGCACCGTTTCTCATCTCTGTCTGGAAAAAAGTTAGACTTCTTAAACCTAAAATGGTATACCCATTGAATGATTACTTGTCTTCTTTTTCGTTTTTATCGTACGCGGATTTTGTCTTCTCTTTATTGTACCGCTTTTCTGTTTTTTTGTTAACATCTGTACATTAAAACAAAGAATTAAAAAAATGAATAAATAAACTAATGCCTTTGCCTAATATCTGCATCCGGGTTAGATCTTTGAGTTTTCTCCGATAAGGGCATGTAGTAACCAGAGACACTTCGGGTGGTAAAAATCGAAGGGGAACTCGAGTCTATTGTCTGTTCTTCCGTTACTCCTTGAGCCAAAAATAAACTGTTTAAAAGGCGCAGAAGTATTAACAAGAAAACTATTATAGGCGAGTTTTTGTTTCCTTTTTTGCCTCATTAGCATACGCACTCTTCTTTCTAATTCAGCTACAGAAACAAAGCTTCTGAATAACGAAATGTTTCTGTAGAACAAACTTTCATTCTCAGTTATATGAAATTGATATGCTAAGCCTGAGATTTTACGTTGCCTCCAGATGTTTTGTATTTTTTGATCGGTAATTTCTTCTTTGAAACTACATGTATAGAACCGAAAGTTCGGTCTCTCATTATTTCGATAAGCTTCTAAAGTTTTGAAGTCAGTTTTTTTTTCTCTGTTCGTTCTACGACTTAAGTTGTATGCTAATCATAATGAAGCAGAATGTAAACATAAATATTGACGTCGTCTGAAACTCGCCTACCCTACACATGGCACGTTTGCTTCTACAAATGTGGTAAACTAAAAAGGCAATTTGTTGTTTTCTTGAACTTGTCTGTGATCCGCCCCCAAAAGAATTGACAAAACCTGTTTTGCAAAAGAATAAACAGTTTTGCCCTGTAACAGTGTTTGGTTTTATGTTCTACGTGACCAGCGACTCGGCTTACCAGGAAACGAGTGGTTTTCTGGGAAAATTGACCTTTTGAAATCTTGACAGAGTGGAACTACGGATGTCGCAAAGCAGTGCAGCAAAATGAGTGAGTGTCGTGGAAACCAAGACAGGTGAGTGTTTGAAGCTAAGGCTCGCTTTTATCCAAGAGTATTCTTGTTAATTTCGCTTTGTACACCATTTGAAGCGATAAAGATTGCCATTTGCAGAAGAAACTTTATACACAACTTCAGACTTTAGTTGTCAGAGGTTAACGGAGTCGGAGATGAATATTGTTTGTGGGATTTCTTCGCGTTGCATGTACTCATTTGGCTTTGGTTGTAGGCAATATTTCTTCGCATTTTCATCAAGAACATTCCATGGCCTCGTATTATAAACACCCAAATCTTTAAGCTTGTTTGCATAGTAAATCTAGGGGTATGGGAACATTCAGAAGTCTTTTTGATGATAAGCGTTGTGTGAGCATTTTGATTATGCATGCAAGCATCTGCAAAGAAGTTTTTATTCATCGCTTTCGTTAGAAATTTCAGTTTCTTCTCGATCGAAAGAAGTGTTTTTGAATGGCATCGTGGACAGATCTTGTTTGAAGAGTTTACAGTCGTAGTTGAGCCATACACGAAAGAAAAATAGAATTTTAGGTCTAGACATGTTAACAAATGTTTGCGCGCCCTTAGGACGCGTCCGGCCTTGGAGCGTTTCCGTAATATAAATCCAACAGTCGTTCACAGGGATAAAGATCTTGCATGTTTACATACAATACAAGGAAATGGCTCGCGCTCTTTTCCAAAAGCCACAAACATCCAAACATGAAAATGTTTTTTGATATGGCACAAGAAAATCAATCAAAACAACAAGTCATTATTCAGTATATTGTCCCTGCTTGCGAAATTTTTTCTTTCCTTCCCGGCTAAATATGCAAGCAAACTGCTTAATACGTAGCACTGTTCTTTTGAAGTTTTCAAGTTCTTTTGTGGCCAAATGACCGTCTAGATCAATCAAACATAGATTAGTTTTGAGTAAAAAGATTTTGACGTTTGAATATATAAGTAAATGGCCAAATGTTTTGTAATATGTTTTTCAAAAAAAGCCGCAAAACAACGATGCTGAAATCTAAACAAGAACCGGAGAAACAAGTAATTGGCATTTAGATAAATAAATAAAATGGTGGTCTAACATTCACCGTTTTCTAATTGGCATTTAGTTTGCCGCATGAGCCAAGAACAATAAGAGATCTGTTTCAATGTGTTTTCAACATAAAAACTGTAATGCAAGTACCGATTTCAAACATTTTCGACTAATAAATGCTACTCTTCAAATATTTCTCGCTTTTAAAGTGTCTGAATGTTAGAACGTGATAATTGGGAAAGCCTTTACACATGTCTTGCTTTCACGTCCACCATATTGAGGGTATAGCTATCTATATCGTGTTCTGTGACCCCCGCCCCCCTCCCTCTCAAATTTCAGCTGCAAAATTCAATACAGTTTTTTTTTTTTATAAGAACAACGAGGCTCAGATTGGCCAAAATTTAAGAACAAGCTGAGGCTCGGGGCTCGATTGAGCAATTTTTTTTTGCTTTACAGGTTTTGAGAATTAAAAGTTTGGAATAGTTAGAATTGTGTGATAAACCTCAAACTTGGTCAATAAGCGGCTGAGAGATTGTTTAACAAGGATTGGGAGATTTTTTTATATCAGAAGCTCTCATTTTCCACACACGTTCACTAAAGTGGGGCCAAAAATCACCTGTCTGAACGGTATTTTTGGTGATGTTCGGTAATTTGCATATTTCTCCTAAATACATTGAAATTTGACCAAACAAACTATACCATGGTACTCATGATGCATTACCCTACCATACATGACAATATGAGAGAAATCAATTTTTTAAGGTTTGCCGCGAATTTTTGATTTTGTTTGGTTTTTATGGACAGTTAAAACAATTTGAGGCTCAAATTGCCAAAAAGTTACAAACAATGAACCACGGGCGCCAAATTTACTGGTTCTTATGAAATAGTGTGTAATGTTAACATGTGTCTATTAAGATAATGGTTGTAACGCTGATTTGCTAATTATAAACAAGTTACGTATAGGCTTGTTTACAAAATATACATTTTGAAAACCGCCCAGAAAAATTACAGGGAGTTCAGTCGTGGCGTTCGCAAAGACAATAAACGTTTGCACCATGAATATTGATATTGGCTCAACTTTGCCTCGTTTGCTACCGCTATGTACCTGTAAGTGTTCAAAAAGTCGACATCCAGGATAA
Organism: Hydrozoanthus tunicans; assembly: GCA_026413305.1. Classification (NCBI taxonomy): domain Eukaryota; kingdom Metazoa; phylum Cnidaria; class Anthozoa; order Zoantharia; family Hydrozoanthidae; genus Hydrozoanthus; species Hydrozoanthus tunicans. Next base: position 14,756 of record JAOBAT010076543.1, on the reverse strand, counting down.
ATTCACTCATAAACGACCAATTTCTCTTGATTTTTACCCTTTTTTCGCCGAATTTCCAACTCTCCAACAGACGCCGTCCCCAGGCTCCAAAGAACAACGCCTGAGGCAAAACAAACTCGGCTAAGGCCAAAGAAGAAACTTTCCTCTCGGACAAACGTTTATTGTCTTTGCGAACGCTACGATTGGACTCCCAGTGGAAAAATAGGGTGGATGCAATAAAAAAACTGTTCTTTCCTTTTGAAGATTAAAATTGTATTAGCTTATTTTTTCTTACCAGAGCCCATAGTTTTCAGTAGAACAAGTTTGAGAGAATTTCGCTTTTCATCTTCACAGTAATTTCCTTTGTTTGACCAACTCACATTTTCTAATTATCAAATGTCTGAATTTGTATGTACTATGTGAGGTGAGTCAGATGTTGGTATAACTTTCAGGGACTGACAAAGTTAAAATAGTGATTGAAATGAATGAAAATGTTTTACACAAGAAGAACCAGCTCTTTTACCAAAACGTCTGTCTCGCGTTTGGGACTGGGGCCGAGAATGCTGCGCAAGAGATAACTGTTTTCTTAGGCGTTTGCGTTTCGACATTTCAAATCGCCCTTTGGAAAATTATTGAATAATTGTGAGCATTGTCAAGTTAACATCTTTTATGTGACATCATACCTGTGGATTTGCTCAATCTTCCAATGCTTAGTTTTTGCATTGAGAAGTAGCAATTTTAAGATTCGTACCACCCTCTCCCCCAAAAGGCCTTTTTTTTCCTCCATTGTTTGAGGTAGTGGACCACTTTTATTCGCTTGAATTAAAGTCCCTATCAAGCTCATTTTTTTAAGTTCCAGATGAAAAGTAGAACCCTTTAATAATGGTCGTTTTCGAAAATAAAACCTTTTCTCGCCGTTTCTGTTACATTTTTAGACTTGAAGCGTGCAATAATGACGTAGCATGAGGCATATGACGTAGCACGACGGATAGAGCAGAGACAATCTCAAGAAATTCAATTCTGGTTACAATAGCTATAGTCACATTGTTATAACTTTAATCAATGAATTATTCCCTTGAAATTGTTTGAATAAAAAGTTTTATGACATTTTTTAAGAGAAATGAAGTTTTTTGAACAAAAACCATATAACTCACTGCTGCTACGTCAGAGGTTACAAGTCCCCGCCAGCCTGCTCAGTCAGAATTTACATTCCAATCTTTTTTGGGTTAAACAGCATACTTAGACGTGGAAATTTTTTGGGTTATTCGAATTTTAACTTCACAGATGACAACAGTTTTAATCCAAAACAGTAAAAAATTAAGCTTGTCATGATAGGGACTTTAAGAACACTTCAAGATCTGTTGTTGTTGACGTTGAGAGCTTTCGTTCTAGACTTCCTACCATGCGCGATACTCTTGCTAAGACTGTAAACTCCTGATATTTCACAGTTGCAAATACCCCTTGGACAATGCCGCCACAATTGTAAACCTGGCTTCGGCGACTTCGTGTTAATATGCGACATCATTATTTGTGAAAGATTTCTTGATTTACTTGAGGCAATGGGTCTTCAACAGCATGTTACCACGCCAACTCACGAATCGGGACACACATTGGACCTGATTATCATTCGGCAATGCGAAAATCTTGTCACGGAATAACCTCTTAGAGACTATCATATATTCCAATACTGGTCCGTGACTTGTCTGCTAAACCTTGATAAGCCAAAGATATCCATAAAAACGGTAACATTCAGGAAAATCAAGAACAATGACGTTGCTGTTTTGTCAAACGAACTTTCTATGTCCGAACCGTTGAAGTTGGAAATCACAAAGTTGATCCCTCATCCAGCACTAGGAATCTAGGCGTTATTTTTGACAGTTCACTTAACTTGAACAATCACATAAACCAGATATGCAAGGCCTCCCTTTTTTATACACACAATATCCATCGAATCTCCAAGTACCAGTCTAAGGATTCCCGTCAGACCCTTGTCCATGTTACCTCTAGGCTGGATTATTGTAATAGTATACTATATGGTTTCTCAAACTACCAATTGGCCAAGTTGCAAAAAATTCAAAATACTGCTGCAAGACTTATCACTGACACCAAATAATTTGAAAGTATTTCTCGAACTCTCTTTGAGCTTCACTGGCTGCCTGTACATTATAGAGTTCGTTTTAAGATTTTAGTTATTACTTTTAAAGCCATCTATATATGGCATGGCACCTAGGTATTAAAGTAATTTAGTCAACGTCAAATCATCTTTTGTTTATTCACTACGTTCTAACGACGCTATACTTTTGGATCGTCCTAGCGAAGTCATGCGCCCTACTCTTGGTGCTCGCTCTTTCTACGCTGCTGCGCATGCGTTGTAGAACAGCCTTCCAGCCAGAGTCCGCAAGATCAAATATCTTTGTTTATTTAAGAAGCGCCTAAAAACACACCTTTTTAAGTTAGCATTTTAAATTTTTTTACCAATATAGGAATATTAAAATTGGATTAGTATCTAAATAGTACTTTATAGTGTCTTAGTTGATAGCATTTAAATAATACTTTATAGTGTCTTAGTTGATAGCATTAGGTTGTAGTAACTGGAATCGACGTTTTAAAAGTATTTTGATTATCTTTGTTTACTCTATGTAAAGCGCTTTTGATCATTTATATGTTAAAGGCGCTACATTGAGTGAATAAATTGTTTTCATTATTATTAGATAAAATGAAATATTCATCAAACTTAAGAAAGGATTATTAATGAACTCCCATGCATCCCACTCCATTGCGCTCGTTTGCTTATTTTCATGAATTTCACATTTCTGCTCCACTACACAACAGACAAATAAAACCCATTTGGCTTATTTTGGTGGAGCAGGCTTGAATCGTTGAGTATTACACAATCCTCGTACGATATCTAGAATAAAACTTGTGATCACTGCCGGATACGAAAAACCAAAAAACCCCTTGGGAAAAAGAAAACGTATTCCTCGAACCAGTGCAGTGCCATGCATATGTTCCTCCGAGGTCTAAAGGATTCCTAATTTTACAACCTCAATCATTTACATCACTCTCTTATGATTTGGCAATACCTTTCTCAGTGTGCGGTTCAGGAGTCAGAGCCTAGATTGACTCAACACGTGCTCTATTCTTTTTGTATACTCAACTATTACCCACCATACACTTCTTCTATTTCGAACCTAGTCTCTACTGTCGGCATCGTGCCGCAGAAATATCAATTTCTGTCCAATTCGTTCCTAATGTCACTCAATCGCCAGAAATTACATATTTTATCCGGACTCGCACATGTTGGTATTTCTGAAATTCCAAACTGGCTTATTAAATCAGACACATGATTCCAAAATCGAACGAGCGTGCAAGCGAGAGGCTCGATTTGAAATCAGAAGTATGGTTTCGGACCAAAGAGCAAATTAAATGTATTCATTTTTAAACACGTTTCTGTGAGCTAAATGCATGTCATTTTTCTTGCTACCATTTGCCTATGATATACTGGAGGATTTTGATTGGCTGCTGTAGCCTCCCCTGAACTGCAATTGGCTCTTTAAAAGGGATAAGTGCGATTACAAGCTCAAAAGGGTGCAAAAATGCAAACTGATCAAATTCAAATTCAAATTCAAATGTAATTAAAGCTATTGCAAGTGATTTTAAAATGAATATAGTTAAGCTGTGAAAACTCCTGTTTTAGTATCTAAGCTTGACACGAACGATGAAAATTTACCACTTTTTTTCTTGGATTCTAGCAACGGAAAATGCTTCTCAAAATATCTGCTGGCTGCGGGTATTGGGTTCCTCATAGGAGGAGCTGCCCTGTTTCTTATAACATACTTCTTGATAAATGGGCCCCAGCATTCAGACTCGGGATCAACTTCTGGGCACAAGTACACCTCCTTAGGGGAGTACTCTACGGCGGCTGTTGCAACAGATGCTGCTAACTGTTCCAAGGTTGGCAGCAACATCCTACAAAATGGAGGAAACGCCGTGGATGGAGCTATCGCTTCAATGCTTTGTGTAGGTTGGTACATCAACGCTAGGCACATATAACACTAATAATAACAATAATGATAATGATAATGATAATAATAATAACGCCGTGGATGGAGCTATCGCTTCAATGCTTTGTGTAGGTTGGTACATCAACATTGCGATATCTTTAGAGAGAAACGGTAATGTCTCACATTAGTAAATTACTCAGGTGATTATAGAGTTTCCATTGCTCTGATTGGTGGAGGCCTACGTAATATGTCGGCTAAAAACACCTCGCGTGAAATGTTATAGCAGTCGTGAACATATTTTTAAAATGACTTTTCACTCTGATAATCACCTGAATAATTTTACTCAAACAATTATTCGCCTGAGGTTCAATGAATACCTTGGCAATGAATAATCCCCCACGAGATATCCACCGGCGAACAATTGTTTTAAATATTTAACAATATTTTCGGTGATGCAAACCGGCCTGGTGAAGTATCAGAATATGTTTCAAAATACTAGTTGACTCTAAATGATAAAAAAATTGAATTAGCGGGCGTTCGAACTAGCCGATTGTCTATCTAAGATCAAATCAGAAAATTGGATTTTGTCCGAATAAACGGGTAGTTTGAATTATCCGTTTCGGATTATCGGGGTGCAACTGCTGCAGCTAAGCTTTCAAAACTACTTGATAAAAACCTTCGTTAGACACAGAAACTAGAACTGTGTATATAGGTCTGCAAAATGTAAAGTAAGCAAAGTTGAGAATATGTTCTTAACTTTGGTTTAAGTGAAACTGCTTTGCTTTTCTGCCCTCTTCAATACACTCTTTGACAAGTGATTGACATCAGAAACCCAGGAAGTGACGAAATAATTCTGAGTTGTTTTTCAAGCTTAACACTTTTGGCGCCATTCTTACATTTCAAATGTTTCGCCAAGCCCGTAGCGCCTTTCAAACGCTTCGACGTTTATCACCTTTCGTACAGAAAGTGTTTAAACTTGGAAATGATTTAATTGTCGGCAGAAGACTTTCCAAGTCGTTGACTTTTTTCTCCTGTTTCATTGAAAGAGTTTAATGACATATCAGCAGGTCATTCAAGAAGTAAAGTATCTATACTAGGCCTACTCCGGGTCCTCAAGTCGCCGCGACCTAGAGCGACTTCTTGCGACTTCTTTTGTTACTTTTATTACTTCTCTTAACTACGTTGCGTGGTTTACATTCACGACCGTTTTGAAATATAAGAGAGTTGATTGTTTACACATTTTTATCGAAGTGGTGAAAAAAAAATTGGTGCAGAAAAGAACACAAAGGTAGAAAAATACAAAAAACCTTTCAATAGTACTAGTAGCTACACTATTGTGTTGGTTGTTTCTTATTTGTATGATACTGGCAAAAGAGTTAATCTGATGCTCAGTTACTATTTATCTAGCTCATTTTCAAAGACTGACTTCCCAGGTTTTCCAGGAAATGATGGTTTGCCTGGTCTCAGATGTTACACCTGTTGCTTGTGTTCTCAACTTATCGGTTAAAATCGTTGATTCTTTACTATGTCTTTTGAAACATGCTTTTGTTTTTTAGGCGTGATCAACATGCACTCCGTGGGAGTTGGTGGTGGCGGGACTATGGTTATATACAACCGAACTACACAAAAGTCTCACGTCATTGATTTCAGGGAGAAGGCTCCGTCAAACGCATCACGTGATATGTTTGTCGAAAACCCTGGCGACGCTTCTCGCGGTAGGTGATTGGACCAATGTTTGTAATTGTATGAGTTACAATTAACGTTATTATCCCAACTCATATGCTAACATTAGTATCCCAAATCATATGTCCTCAGACATCATCACTATGAAACACATGGCCCTCAGATTACGTGATTCTAATTATAATCTGCAAACTCTGAAGTGGCCAACCCAGACCCATAAATGCATCAATGGCTTGGCACCAGCATATCTCTTAGACAAGTTCTACTTCTCGAAACAAACACAAAACTACAACACTAAAATTAAGTTAGACATAAAACGCTATTAAAAGTTATCTAAATAAATAAAAGGCGAGGTAAAAAATCAAACCGAGCCAGCGAGGCACCTAAAGTTCAACAATAAAACACATACCTTCTCCTGGAAAGTACTTTTAAAGAGCCAACCAACTACAAAGAGAAAAATTCTTGAGGCTTTAATAATTGCTGTCCTCAAACCAGACTTGAACAAACAAACCACAAGCCATCCAATTTTTCTTTTCCCAATGGGAATAACTTAAAATTTTTAAATTAACAACGACAGGCGGAAACCTTATTCCCTGAAGATGGTTTTTTAACCGAAAACATTCGGAAACTTTTTAAAAAAAAAATTTACGTCGCCTTTTATATATTTTAATACAAAACTAAAAATAAAGACCTTATCCACATTGCTAAGACAACTAAATTTCAAACATCTTTTAAATACAATGCCGCAAAATCCTGGAACATTCTTCCTCATAACTTACGCCATGATCAGTCTCTCACTAGTTTTAAACTAAAAGTCAAGCAACATTTTAATCACCTCAGTTAATTTTCACCCTCAGGAACCCTTTGAATAATTTCTTTTTTTGTTTTTATTTTTATAGTTTATAATTTATTCATATTGTTATATACAGATCTCCATTTAAACCAGCTATGCTGAATTGGAGTTTCTGCTTAAACAATGTAAATAAATTAATAAATAAACGTTGTTAATAGAAGTCAAGTCAGAAGCAAGAGCAAAGGGCAAGAACGACTACATAAACTCCATCATTCGCTTTATCAATTGTCTCAGTTTCCCTACACGCTTTTTTATGACAGCGACGAACTTCACAAACTAGCATCTTGAACAGCTCTTAACTACGTGTTTGACACGGCTTCATAACATTTGATGAATTTTGTAAAACTCCTTATTAGGATAAGATTCATCCCGGGAAATATTACTAAAATACGTTTGTTCGTTCGGGTTAGTAAAGTCTTAACGAACTGCGCTCATCTGGACGTCACTGTGTGTTTCAACTAAAAAGCTCAGACTTTTTTTCGGCCAGGGGGGCGTGCCATCGCAGTACCCGGTGAGGTGAGTGGCTACTACAGGGCCTGGAGAACGTTTGGCCGGTTGAAATGGAATGACCTCGTACAACCAGCCATTGATATTGCCAAGAATGGTTTTACGATTGACAAACCTGTTGCTGCTACATTGGAGAAAACAAAAGAAAAGTTAGAAAAAGAGGACGATCCAGGTTTGAGGTAGGTCTGAGTATTTTCCGCAGTATTTCCGTGTGTAAAGTTTGTGAAAATTCAGTTGGACACACACTACAGGTCTCAGTTTTCTCATTGAAAACCTTTTAAGTTCAAATATGATCAAAAACAAGTTTATTTCATAGTTATGAAACACTTTCACTTCTACTTAGAAAAACCGACAATTTCCTGAAACCAACAACTATGTTGTTTACATATATCAAGCTATATATCACTTCATGGCACACGTGGTCCTCGGAATACATTATCAGATAACATAACTATGGTACACATGGTTCTCAGATGTCATCACCGTGATACACATGGTTCTCATGATCAGATGTCATCACCATGATACACAAGGTCCTCAGCTATCATCACTATGAAAAACATAGTCTTCAGATGTCATCACCATGATACACATGGCCCTCAGCTATCATCACTATAAAAAACATGGTCTTCAGATGTCATCACCATGGTACACACGGTCCTCAGCAGCAGATATCATCACCATAAAACACATTGTCCTCAGATATCATCACTATGAAACTCATGGTCGTCAGATATCATCACTATGATACACATGGTCCTCAGCTACAGATAACATCACCATAAAACACATGGTCCTCAGATATCATCACCATGACGCACGTGGTTCTAAGATATCATCACAATGATACACAAGGTCCTCAACTATCATCACTTTGATACACAAGGTCCTTAGCTATCATCATCATGATACACAAGGTCCTCAGCTATCATCACTACAAAACACATGGTCCTCAGATATTATCACCGTAATACACATAGTCCTCAGCTGCAGATGTCATCACTATGATACACATGGTCCCCAGTTTATATCACTATGAAACACATGGTCCTCAGATATCATCACCGTGATTCACTAGGGTCAACAGATATCATACCAAGATACACATAGTCCTTAGATATCATCACTATGAAACACATGGTCCACAGATATCATCACTATGAAACACATAGTGCTTAGATATCATCACCATGATACACATGGTCAACAGATATCATACCAAGATACACATAGTCCTTAGATATCATCACTATAATGCACATGGTCCTCAGATATCATCACTGTTATGCACATGGTACTCAGATATCTTCACTATTGTGCACATGGTCCTCAGATATCATCACTATTATACACATGGTCCTCAGATATCATCACTATTATGCACATGGTCCTCAGATATCTTTACCATAATACACATGATCCTCAGATACCATCAACATGATGAACATGGTTCTCAGATATCATCACCATGATGCATGTGGTCCTCAAATACCATCACTATGATACACATAGTCCTCAGCTGCAGATATCATCACCATAATACACATGCTCCTCAGATACTATCACCATAATACACATGCTCCTCAGATATCATCATGATGCACGTGGTTCTCAGATATCATCACCATAATGCACGTGGTTCTAAGATGTCATCACCACAATACATATGGTTCTCACATATCACGTTAACATGGTTTTCGGATATCATCACCATGATGCATGTGGTCCTCAAATACCATCACTATGATACACATAGTCCTCAGCTGCAGATATCATC
>JAOBAT010076532.1:4713-20467 GCA_026413305.1 Hydrozoanthus tunicans | reverse complement strand
GGTGTCACGGGTAACTCATGCTTAGTGGTAGCACAGGTCACCCATGCTTAGTGGTAGCATAGATCACCCATGCCTAACGGTGTCACAGGTAACCCATGCTTAATGGTAGCACAGGTCATCCATGCTTAGTGGTAGCATATGTCACCCATGCTTAGTAGTAGCATAGATCACCCATGGATGCCTAACGGTGTCACAGGTAACCCATGCTTAATGGTATTACAGGTCATCCATGCTTAGTGGTAGCATATGTCACCCATGCCTAGTAGTAGCATAGATCACCCATGCCTAATGATGTCACAGGTAACCCATGTTTAATGGCAGCACAGGTCATCCATGCTTAGTGGTAGCATAGATCACCCATGGATGTCTAACGGTGTCACAGGTAACCCATGCTTAATGGTAGCACAGGTCCCCCATGCTTAGTGGTAGCATAGATCACCCATGGATGTCTAACGGTGTCACAGGTAACCCATGCTTAATGGTAGCACAGGTCATCCATGCTTAGTGGTAGCATATGTCACCCATGCCTAGTAGTAGCATAGATCACCCATGCCCAATGATGTCACAGGTAACCAATGCTTAGTGGTAGCACAGTCACCCATGCTTAATGGTATCACAGGTCACCCATGCTTAGGGGTAGCAGGTCAACCATACTCAGCGATAGCACGTGTCACCCGTATACATAAAGTACAAATAATGTCTCTTTTGTTAACGTTTACAGTCTAACCTTAGACTACGTTCAGGCTGGTAACACTGTACTTACATGCATGGTAGCACAGGTCGCCCATGCTCAGACCAATTGACCATGCACAGTGATGGCATCGGCGCCAGTGTGTCTGGTACGATTCCTGGTGCCGGACCTTCACTCAGGGTCTTAAAATAATTGAGGATGAGTTGCTGCTCTTGCTTCAATTGCAACGTCTGCAAGCGGTTAAAACTTCGCGTCTTCTCGGATAAGGACGTTTAACCCTAGGCCTCGGGTGGCAGACATCGAAGGGGTCTTATTGCCTGTTCACCAGCGACTCCTCGAGTCAAAATGTCAAAAAAAAGGGAATTAATGCGTTTCTGAGCTAGCTGTTTTATGGTTGCTAAGGCCCTTGCACAGGCTGTAGGTAGGGACTGACTTAAATATGACATTTAAATTTCTTTGACCTTTTATCATGATCAGGTGAGAATTGTAACAATAGTCCATTGTATTTCCATCCAGTTAGTTGCAGCCAGACCGATGGTACCACGAGCCATTAAATATTACCTGTAAGAAATTTCGGATTTTGTTGCTTCAGGCACATGCATAAAGATTAGTTCGTTCAGCCCAGTCAGCTTATCAACCAACCATGCTCGTTCCCAGGGCTTTTGTCCAGGAAGAAGGAATGGCGAAAAGCCCGGGAACAAGGTTGCTTACCAACAACTTCTTATTACATAACTCGTGCAAATAAGACATTTAGTTATGAGAAAACGGGTATTGATCAAACAAGACAAACTATTGGCCTTGTGATGAAAAGAAGAAACCTCCTAAACTGATTACATGAAAACTATTAATCCTGGTTGGGAGAATTTGGCAATATGAGTTTGTCTTGTTGAGGGACACGCAACCGTGCGTTGAGTTGAGAGTTCAGAGCTTTGGGTTTATCACTTCGTGTTTGGCAAGTGCATGTTACGTAGTGCTCCTTACCGGCAGTTGCCGAACTTCGAAAAAGCTAAGAAATTTTTCTTTGCAAAATGCAAACAAGGCTACGTGTAGCCTTTTATTTTACAAAAACTGTTATTAGTGCAACCTTGACTCAGTTGTTAATACTGCAATTGCCAAGCGTAAGGCTATTGCCTTCTTTCGCCACTTTGGCCGTGGATTTTAAGCCGTTGGTCCCAGCTATTTTTTCATTCAAGAAGAGTACGTAGGCTGTATTGGTAACGGTAAATAATGAATATAATGTGTTGGCGAGCCTCGCTTTTGTTCAAATACCATCCCATTATTTGCTGCGTGGTGTTTTTGCAAAGATTAACCGCAAGAAATATTGTCTTGTTCTTTCCTTTAGATAATGTGGATCAGTCCACCAGAAAGGCCATCCACTTGATACACGCCCACCTAGATGATAATCACGACGGACAAGTCGATTTAAAAGAGTCAAGCGAGGTAACCATTTCGTTATCTTATTTTTATCTTGTTTAGTTCTCATCTGAATCTTTCTTTAAAGCTCATTTATGTGCTTCCAGACTGAAAAGTGTCGCAAAAAACACCTACGGCGTTTTCTTGGCGTAATTAATAATCGTTCTCGAAATCAATTGCTTCCATATCCGTTATGAACAAATTAAGAACGGCTGGAGGTAGCAACTTTGTATCAAAATCTATAACGATATAAAAGCACAAATGTCTAACAAGCAGATGCTCTATAACGAAAAATTCGTGCAAATCGAAGCAGATTGAGGGAGGTAAGAACCGAGTAATCTCTCTTTTGACTTGATTGTGATGAAGACGTCAACAACTTGACCAAAGTATTACGTTAATCGACTGTGATGATGACGTCAACTTGACCAACTTTCCACATGACTTGACTGTAATGTTGACGTCAACAACTTGACCAAATTCCCACGTGGCTCGACTGTGATGTCGACGTTAACAACTTGACCGACTTTTCCACTTGTGATGAAGACTTTCGGACAGGTAACCAAGACAGTAGTAAAACCATTTAAACGATCAAAGTTCACTATAAACTAAAGGCTTTTTGATATCATTAGTTTGTAAGGGGCGAGTTAAACGAGGAGGAAAGCCAGGTGCGACACACACAACTGCATAGTGACGATGACAATATATCAGAAGATGAGCTCTGGCTGAGCTGGAAGAAAAATGCAGGTGAGAAGAATCCCAGCCGGCGGGTGCGGATATTGCAGAACCGACAATTGACCACAGGAAAAAGATGGTGACCCTATTTACTCACAAATTCTAGCGCATAAAAGTTAAGAATGTCTATAAACACGCGTGTAGAGAGCACCTGTAAACCTCAAATTTGACATAAAAGATGTTGTTTTACCAATTGTGGCCTTCTCTGGGCCTTTTTTAGCAGTGTTAGGTGCGCAAGGCATTGTGGTAAATTGTACAGCCGCCATGTGTTTCGTATTGTCAATACACAGACGTTAAGCATGAACATTGTTACTAGCTCCAAATAAAAACTAAAAAGGTGCTTGATTGAGATGTAAGACAAGCCCTCTACTCCCACCCCCTTCTTCCCAAATCACCACCAACTTTTATGAGTACATTTAGGAGCTCGTCCCCCGACGCCTTACAACTTAGCCATTGACAGACGCTTCGTTCTATGGAGCAGGTTTTACCTCCTTGTTAAAATAAATCATTTGTTTTGAAAAAAACATTCAGACATGCAGTTTTGCTTCTTATTGCGTATGAGAAATCGTTTATTTTCTGTTTTGGGTTGTCCAGCCACTGCACACTTGTAATCAGTGTCGAATCAGTCATCGAAAGCTCATATGACACCATTGCGATATGATATTCAACCGAAACTCTTACAAATCCGGCTTAATGTTGGCTGATTTCATAGTCATGTTTTTGAATAATTGTAGGGCTCAACTTACTTACAAGTGCAAGCGGTTGCTTGAGTGAAATTCACTGATGACACTCAACTAGGCATGCAATTGGCCATTTAATGATAGTAGTACTGCTGTTAGCATTCTAGAGTCAGACAATAAGGGCAACTTGTAGTATTAACCATCTATACGTTTCTGCTTAGTGCATAACTGGACGAATAAAGAAGTAGTTGAGTGGGTGACATTCTCCGTACATCTACCGCAATACAAAGAGAGTTTCTCCAGGTCTGGAATAGATGGAACCAGGTTACCAAGGTAAACCAGAACTTTGTTGTCCTCAATGCAGTTTACCAGTCTAGGCCGAGATACTGATGCTCAACTTTACATGCACTTTTTAAAGAAAGAGTAAAATTGTCCTCAGCCTCAATGTTCTTATTTTGAGGGCAATTTCATTCCCTCTGTGGCATTTGCCATTAACGTTCCGGGGATCCGCTATTTAAAGATGAAATATAACCTTTTGGCGGAAATTCACTTCCACATGTATGGATATACCAGCGTTTCGGGCAACCAGCTTGTGTATGTTGAACATACACGGACAATGCCATATTTTTTGAAATTTCGATTTCAGCCTCAGTTTGTTCTTAGTTTATTCTTGTTTATGGGCGATTCCATTCTCTGTGTTCCTTTGAAGTTTGTTGTAAAAAATGTGGATTACAGATATCACAACCGTACCTGTTAAGATACTGCCTATTTCTTGACTTAAACAGTATATGATATGTAGTTCAAGTTCAATTTGTATTATTCCATTAACCTTCGTATTTCTAATTTGGTATTTTATCTTTTTGATCATCTGAAAGGGAAGTGCGGAGGGTGCATAGAAGTTCTCGTCTTTCGGGCATTTACGTTTTATTTTGTAAAAACTCGATCGTTTCCACCTTCCGAACAATAGCGTCCTCCTTCCTCTCATTCTCCCCTTTTATCGTAGCAATATTCTCACCCCACTTCTCAGCAGTCTCTACAACTTTCTCACCTCACAGTCTTGCAACGTCTCGAAGTGAGTTGTTCCAAGAGCTTGGAATAAAAGATCAGACGCACAAGAAAAAGATATCACTCCGGGCAATGGATGTTGTGTTATTTGGCCCTCCAACTAGTATGTGTTTCAAACTATTTTAAACAATCTACTAAAGTAGACCTTGTGTAAGACCAGTACAGACAACTTTTAGTTAACTCGAATGTCCATCAACTACGACTTTTACTTTCGGTCAAGCGAACGTATCTATATCTATGGAAAAATGTGCCAAAACAAAAAAGCGCCAGGCTGTACAGGCTTTGATTGGTCAAACATGCACAGTGTAAGTGTTCTACCCATTGTGCTACAAGAATACATGACTCCCAATCAGGCGTGCACCCTTTGAGTTTTACAACTCCTAACGCTTTGATCGATAATCAGGTGTTCTACCCACCCAGCTACAAGAATCCACGACTTTTTGATTATCATTTAGATGTTCTACTCACTTAGATACAGGAATCCATGACCGTCTGATTACCGATCAGTTGTTCTATCCTTTGAGTTAAAGGAATCCATGACCCTTTGATTACCAATCAGGTGTTTTATCCATTAAGCTAAAGGAATCCATGACACTTTGATTATCAATCAGATGTTCTACCCACTAAGCTACAGGAATCCATGACCGTCTGATTACCGATCAGGTGTTCTACCAATTGACTGAAGGAATTCATGGCCCATTATTTGCCCAACTACTACTGAGCTACAGGAATCATTGACTCTCTAATATCCTATTAGAAGCACATCCGACTGGTCTACAGAAACTCGTGTGAATTTGTGTTTTATTTCTTCAGATACATTGAACCAGAAAGAGATGCTAAATTTCCAAGCCATTGCGCAGATCCACGAACATTTGGACTACGATAAAAGCGGAGATGTTGATCTGAAGGAATCTCAAGGGGTAAGTTAAGGATTGAAGCTTTCCTTTTCTAATGGACGAATTCGTCTTACTTGTCATAGAACGCATGCCATCAGGCACTTTATGATAGTTACATTGATTTTTTTCTTGAGTCAAAAAGTAATAAAGTAATCAAGTTTTGACAAGCACCGAGTTTGATTGTTTGCCTCAGCTAACACGAGGACCCAGATTTATTACATTAAGAAACAACTTCCATGCTTCCTTTAGTTAAATGATTTGGTGACAAAAGCTACTCATTTCGTTTGTTTCCGAATAGTCTGACACAAAACTTTTTCCACAACACTGCCGGACAGATAGGCAATAGTCGTTAGCCAGTCAGATTGCATCATCTGCCGAGTGTACTAATTGGTTTCTGCTAATGTCTAAAGTTTTACACAACCATTATGTTTTTTATATTTACATGTATTTTCTTGCTATTAAGCTTGAGAGATAGCTTTTTCGTAATATTACAACATGAGATGATTTATATTTTATCATGCAATATTAATATAATTGTCTATACGTGATATATTTATACAATATATTCTCAGGATCATCTCGAGCGTGAACCTTTTTTATTAAATATTAAAGTCTTATCCATCTCTTACAATTTCACAACATTTAGTAGTATTAGTGTAATATATAGCTGAGTATAATCCAAAAGCAATTCTTGAAAGTTTATAATATTAGTAGTTTGATGATTGCCTCTAGCGTGAAACCTTAGGTTAAGGTTTTTTCTTAAATTTAAAGTCTTATCCATCTCTTACAATTTTATAAGTAAACGTTTGCATCACCAGAGCATCGAACACTTTTAACTGAGTGGATTTATTTTATGATTATTCTATTTACAATTTACTATATGAAGTTGGCGCACTTTTAGACACTTTTAAGTATTGTAACTTTGGATATGCAAGTTTTATCTAAAGAAAATAAAGATTCTTGTTCTTATAATAATTTTACATAGTTTATCAACGATGAACTCCGTGCTAGTGACAAAGCCGGCAAAAGACAGACACACTTCCACGGTAGTGACGACAAGGTAACGGCTGAAGAACTTTGGAACACGTGGAAAAAAAGTGAAGGTAGGCAAGCCCAACCAAACATGAAGCTGAAGCTAAAAAAGCTAAATCTTTTCTCGAGCCTAAGTGGCTCATAGGGCCGGCGCTTATCTCCGGTTTCGATATTGCTAAGCGGATGAGAGTTTTTGACTCCCCCTGGACTGGACACTAATCTATCGTAGGTCATTCCCAGCAGAACTGGTACTCATTTATACAGCTGAGTCGACTGGAGCAAGTCGGATAAAGTTTCTTGTTCAAGGACACAACACAGTGGTCTGATCGGGGCTCCAACTCGCGACCTTAGGATTACGACTCGAACACGCTAACCGCTCGGTCTGTGCGCCGCCGACTACACCAAACAAAAACTATTTCTTTGTAAAATGCATTTCTTATTAATGTTAACGCATGAAAAGAAAAGCACCACTTGTTCAGTTACGAAAGGATGGGGAAATATTTAACTAATATACATGTTTTAATAACCGATTGCGAGGTCTGTCCGGGAAAGTATTTGCGAAGTCCGGGGCAATTATTTTCCCGGACTGAACGTGCAAACGAGGTTAACAAGCTATTTATAGCATGGCTTCAGTTTTAGATCAGTAAATTAAAGAGAACAAACAATTATCTCCGCTGTGCGCTCGCGTTGACGAGAAATCAGTCAAATAACTCACCAGTCCTACATCACAAGTTATCGGACCGAATTTTGGCCAGTCAGTGCGCAGGATATGGTTACTAGGCTTGTGATAAAAATATTTATAGACTTTTCAAAGCTAGCACAAAAAACTACTCATGATCTATGACCAATTCTTTTATCTAGTGCACAACTGGACCGGCAGACAAGTGATTGACTGGCTCACAGACTGTGTACACCTACCCCAGTACTCGGAGAGATTTGAAAAGGTGGATTTTGACGGCACCATGCTTCCAAGGTTTTGTTTTCATGCTTTGTTTAGTTCTTAGTGACTATAAACAAAAAGGGGAGGGGAGGAGGGAGGGGGGAGTTTACCCATAATATAATTGTTGTGCCTTACTGTTTTTACACCTAATATAATATGATAATAAACTCTTTGATGCAAAACTGATCCAACTACTTGAACTAAAACGCAACTTCACCAAAAGAAGGGTATATGTATTCTATAGGTTGAGAGAATTTACTAATTGTTGATGTGTTTCAGTCTAGTAAGGGAGACCGTTTAACCGCGGTAAACCGGTCAACCTATTTTCAACGAATACTTTGTGCTTTTTTTCTAGCAACATGTATAGGTCAATGTTGGTCTAATTTCTGCACGTGAAACACCATTTGTCTATATAAAACGATACTTTCAAAAACATAACCTCAATCAAAAAGAGCAACGTACAAGTATAGCTGAATATAATGTATTAATACAACATATATAATAATCTGTGATCAATGATTAAGGTTAATTACAGTGTTTGACATAACCTGTGTTCAATTGCCCATATACTTCAAATATTCCATATTTTAGGCTGGCTGCACCAGGGAATCCTTTCCTTCAGCAACGGTTAGCAGTATGGGACCCAAAACACAGGAAAAAGATCGCGCTGAGAGCGATGGATACTGTTCTCTTTGGACCTCCCATGAGTAAGTATAGTTAAAGTCGTCTCAACGGCTTTTCAAAACTCGAGATTTCTTGATTGGCTTATCTAGGTCCGTAGGGGGGGGGAGGGAAGGATGCGACGGATGCACTGAATATGTAAACTAGTAATTAATAGTG
Organism: Hydrozoanthus tunicans; assembly: GCA_026413305.1. NCBI lineage: Eukaryota > Metazoa > Cnidaria > Anthozoa > Zoantharia > Hydrozoanthidae > Hydrozoanthus > Hydrozoanthus tunicans. The sequence goes on along the minus strand of JAOBAT010076532.1, from coordinate 12,178 downwards.
TTGTATGGTAGATGATATTTAGCAATTGCCTGTCGTAGAAAGGGCTTGCCAAGGTATAGTTCATGCATCCACAGAGGTTAAAAACTTCTTATTTCTTATTCAGACTCTTTGGATGATCGCGGCTTACGAGAGTTTAAAAACAAAGGATTTTTCCTTTGACCTTTCTTTTGGTAATTCCCAAAAGTGGTCGCGGTCGCCTACGGGAGCGGTCGCTTACGAGAACTTTCAACAACAGAATTTGAGTGATAATTCAAACTTGATTGCACAACGGCGGTCGTAACTAGAGCTGGTCGCTTACGAGAGTGGTCGCAAGAATTAAGAGCTTCGACTGTATTGCGATTTAAGACTGAACAATATCCCTACAGTTGGACCATAGTTAGTAGAGGGAGACTACTAACTATGGTTGGAACAGTTGCTTTACTAGTCATTGATTGACTCGACAACCATTGCACTTTCCTGCAACGGCATTTAGTTTTTCCTTACTTTCAAGTACAACGCAATACTATAGGGAAACGTTCAAGGTTCGCTAGACATTAAATTAACAAAAAAACTGTTTCTTTTACAGCCGGCCCCACAATTTTCTAAAGTACATTATCTTTGCATTTAGTTTTTCCATACTTTCAGGCACAACGTAATACTATAGGGAAACCTTCTAGGTTCGCTAGACATTAAAACTAACAAAGAAACTGTTTCTTTTACAGCCGGCCACAATTTTCTAAAGGACATTATCTTGGCATTTAGTTTTTCCATACTTTCAGGCACAACGCAATACTATAAGGAAACCTTCTAGGTTCGCTAGACATTAAATTAACAAAGAAACTGTTTCTTTTACAGCCGGCCACAATTTTCTAAAGGACATTATCTTGGGAGTTTCAGTACTCCTAGCTACAGTCGGCTGTTGGGCAGCCTTGACACAGAAGAAGAAAGCCAGACGTCAAATGACAGATATGATGAAAGATATCGATGCATTACAGCAGGCAGAGAATCATCTTCAAGAACTCCAAAAAAAGTTGCGTCTTACTTTCTTAACCCTTGTGAGCTCTCGGCTGTAGATTTTACCACAATTCCTTGCGGACGTAACACCGCTAAAAGAAGCTCAGTGAAGGCCAAAGTTGGTGAAACTCTTCCTTTTACTAACAACACTGTGTTTGTATCTAATTTAGGGTGATAGTTTCTCTCCTTGCGTTTTCATGGACAATTTTAGACGTTTAGGCGCTAGGAGTTGTGGGTAAATGATCAGGCGGCCATCTTTTTTGGAATAAATCAATTAAACTCGCTGTATAGAAGGCCCGATTCCAAGAAATTCACAATATACCTTCCAACACTCCTACCGTGTAGAATCTAAAACTGTTGGAAAAAAGACAAAAGGATTTAAGATTGTAAACATTTGTTCTTTCCTTTTGTTGCTGGTGTATGAACTATACCCAACTGCACAAGCGCTTTTAATTCGGAAAAAAATGGGGAAGGGTAAATTTATCATACATGAAGTGTCTTGGGGCTCTATCGATATAAATTCGTTTCTCACTTGAGACTTATTTCACCACTTCCCGTGTTCTCAGACTGCTGAAGTCTGAACAAGAGCGACACAAGGAAATGGAAGAACAAAAGAACTTGGAAGCGAAGCTACGAAAAGAAATTGAATCAACTAAGGTAGAGTTGAGTTAAGTTTATTATCATTTTTATCACTGTTATGATTATTAACAATAGTTTCGGGGATGGAAGCGGAATCTTTTCAGTATGATAATTCGTCATTCCCAGATATTTTTCGACCAATGATTCATGATTCAGTACCTGCGAGATGATGTGACTCATGATTTCTTCACTTTTTTTTAGCAGTGATTCATGATTCAAGACTCCGCTTCAACCCCCGAAATAGTATTAGTAGAAGTAGCCAGTATTTATCAAAATAATAGTAGCAGCAGTAGCTTTAGTAAAAGCAGTAGCTTTAGCAGTAGCAGTAGTTTACTGAGTCAAGACCTATTTTGATTTTGTCTTGGTGCAGTTTCAACTGCCTATATTCCCTTACTCTTCTCCCCACAGCGTGAAGCGTACGACCAAGTAAATAACTCCCGCGGTACCGAAGAGGAGGTGACACAGGTAATACCTTAATAGTTGATAAAATAGCGATTTAATACTCTTATAGCGTTACTTTAGATATTCTAGGTCAAGTTGTTCATAAAGGCTGATTGGCGCTAACCAAATGTTAAATTTTAAGCCTTCGTTCGCGTTTCCAACCTTATTTTCCATGTCCAATCTCAACAGCATTTTAAAAGAACCCAAGTTCTTCCTAAGAGAGGAAATTAATGCCTAAATTTTGCCTTCACCCGGGGTTAAAGTTAACCACCTTTTGAACAACTCATCCCAGTTTTCTTTCTATTTTGTAATGAAATCAACCGGAAACCTTAAAACAGTGATTATAAATGACCTCTCGTTGAAAATCAAGTGCTTTTCCTTGCGTTCAAACCTATCAGGATTTTTAGTTTTTTTAGTATTATGGTTGTATTTATCCGTTTATATTCTAATATCAATTTTTTTAGTTTTGTGGTTGTGTTCAAGCTCCCCTTATTACAATTTTCTATTATATGGTTTATTTTAGTTAATACGATCATGTTACAGTTGGTGTTTGTTGGTAATTATGATTATGAAGGTGCTGATGAAAGTATTTATGACGATAATGAAGGTAATAATGAAAGTGAAGGTGATGGTGACAGTGATGGTGCTGATGAAAGCAATAGTCATTGTGATGATGGTGATAAAAAAGTGGTGATAAAAGTGATGATGATGATGAAAGCGATAATCATTGTGATGATGGTGATAAAAAAGTGAAGGTGATAAAAGTGATGATGATGACGGTGGTGATGGTAAAGGTAATAGTGAAAATGATGAAAAAGTTATCACGGTCTTTATGACAGCGATGGTGATGGTGTCAGGAGACAAACGATTGATAATTTAATATTGTAACGGAAGATTTGTAGAAAAAAAACCACACAATAATTTGTGTCGAATACTTATCTTCTAACTACGTTTAATTTAATATTATTTGTAGAAAAAAACCACAAAATAATTTGTGTCGAATACTTATCTTCTAACTACGTTTAATTTAACATTTGTAGAAAAAAAACACACAATAATTTGTGTCGAATACTTATCTTCTAACTACGTTTAATTTAATATTGTTGTTTTTTACAAAAGTTCTGAATACCTTGATTTGCCATAAGGTTTCGCGTAAATGAAGTGGCTTTTGTTCCAAAGTTTACGAAAAACCACCAAGTTAAAGTTTCGCAAAAAAAAAAACTGATTTCAAAATCGCCAAAACTCCATGTAATTAGGTATACTTACCATTGTTTTTTGTCTACGGCTCTATTGGTGGTAGCTACGAAAAGCACTGGAGAAAGCTGAAGACGAACTGACGAATAAGTGTTGGCAGCCGCCCACTGAACTCGAGCACTGGTTGAAAGTGTCATATGACAAAGAAACGGAACACTTCCAACAGAAGCGTCTGTTAGCACTTCAGCAGATGGTCGAAGCGAAGGATGCGGTAAGGAGAGCTAGCCAGAACTTGTTGAACTCTTCGAGTACCAACCGGTTATTTGCATCCTTTTATTTTTAAGAATTTTAGTTTTTGAGAGCAAGTATATCTATATAGAGTATATTAGGGAACAAGACTTTCTAATCAGATGAAAAGATTGACTTATGAGTACGTTTTTGTGCTGAGAGGGCCTCAACAGCCGGTAACGCCAAATGATAGCTTGATATTCGCACTGGTGAAATGAGCCGTAAGCACAGTTCTTTTGGTAACAAAATACAAAACACAAACTTAAACACGGTTTTCGTTATCACCATATTTATCATTTTTATTGCTATTAATTTTTTTATTATTATTACTGTCATAACTATTATTATTATCATTATTATTATCATCATCATCACTATTATTATTATTATTATTATTATTGTTGTTGTTGTTGTTGTAATTGTTGTTGAATGTTTTTACTTTCGTTATTTCCCTTATTAAATCTACTAGAGGACAGTTGTTTTGTTTGGATATTTGCTAAATTTTGTTTACTTGTGTGTCGTTTGAAGTGTGCAAGGCTGAAGAAGAAGCGAGGTACGCTCATGGGCTCCCTGAGGCTCGCTCACGACTTGAGTATCAACGATGTAGATAAAAAGATTTTAGCAGCAAGGTAATTTGCGACTAGCAGTGGATTTGATTCAGTAGAGAAGCGCGATACGGAAGTAGGGACGGATGATTTTTTGCCCCCACCCATACGGTGTTAGATAGATAGATAGATGCTTTATTTGTGAAACCTTGCAGCCATAGGGCTGAATTACGTTTACATTACATACAGTATTCTTAAGAAATGATAAAATTGGAATAAATACTAAACAAGTTAATATATAAAATATTCAATAAGGCTGCTCTAAAAAAAAACTAATAATACAAAAATTAATATATACTACATACTGATCATGAATTGTTATAAAGCTAAAATTTCACAGAGTTTTTAAAAATGAAGGAGTCCTTTGTTCTATCGGTCACAGGCCTGTGCACCGAAAAAGCACACTTGCTTGTTAAACTAGAGAGTTGATGTTTTCACTCTCCTTGATATTTTCAAATGTTTTTTAAGTTGTACGAGAATAACATTTTTGAACTTCGCAAAAGCACTACACCCTCCTCCCCGCCAACTCTTCTTGTTCCACGTTTTATCAAGCATCTTTATTATTTGTCATAAAAATGAAATGTTTAATACGAATGTTGTTTTAATTAGAAGCCGAATGCTTTGTATGTGTATACCAGTGAAGTTTTAAGTTAGCTCTAAGCTTTTGTTTACTTCCCGTAACGCAAAGGTTTGGTTTTACGACAGTAGTTTCGGCGTAAATCGCCGTAAATTGGAAAATCTTTGCCATGTCTTCACTGCCCTTGGATTAAAACGGAAAAATACCTTAATACTGGGGGAACAAAGCTCCCTGGCTTCCTGCCGCTTTTTTTTTTCTAAAATCTGAAGTTTTCTGGAGGGTTTAAATTGAAACCTTAGGTATTTCAAGGTCGGTAGGTCTGCGCTTGATATGAGAGTTGATATAAATTAGCCGCTTCCGAAAAAGATATCGGCTTAACATTTTACAACAATGCATTGCGAACCTTACACCGCTAACAGAACCCCAGGAAACGTGACAACTTGTTAAACTCTTTCATGTACTAACGACACTGCGTATGTAAAATTTGAGGTTTGCAGATTCTCTCTTTGTGATAATATGGGCAATTTTAGATTTTTATACGCTAGGAATTGTGGGAAAACAAGAAAGTCGCCATCTTTTGCATATTTCTAGCTTGGTCTTGTTAGTTAAGTTTTACCCTGCTTTACTACCTCTTATTTACTGTTATGTACAGGACATCTCTGGCGGAGGTAACCAAGGAGTTAGAGGAGAGGCAACATAGATGGAGCGAAATTGAAAATCTCTGCGGACTTCAAATAACCTCACAAACAACACCAGTTCTAGAAACTCATGACAGCGACGCGTTGCCACCGAGTTATGCGGCTGCTATTCTAAGTTAAAAACAGTGAAAGCGTAGTTCTTATTTTTCGAAAAATCCGAACTGAAATCTACCTGAATCTTGTCCATTTGTGGCCTCTTTTGCTAGTTGCTTTGTTTAAACTTTTTATCAATGCTTTGAACGGTTTCTAGAGAGCTTAAGCAAACGTTAACGGGAACACGGACAAACGGCGACGGCTTACAAAAAACAACTTTCTGGCCTGCCCTTCGACCATGGCTGGCTCGTTTGCCCTCTCTTTTGATCTAGTTACGCTATGTGAACAGAAAAAGGTTAAAGTTTCCTTTATAAGGATAAAAGAATGCAGAGAAAATTTTCTGTTGGTCTTCTCCTAGTCCTAGTGCTAAAAACTCCGAAACTGAGATTTTCACGTTGTAATTAGAAGAACACGATTGTATTTACTTTTGTTCTCTGCCGTCGTGGTCGGCACTGCACTCCTTCTATTAGCTAGCACTGACATTTAGCTCCAGCCAGCTCGACGCGCGCTGGTTCGATTGTAGCACGACTTTTGTTCGACTTGGTTTTAGACGTCAAACTTTGTCTCTTGCACTTTGTAGTATAGATCTAAGTCCAAAAAACATAACAGGGCCCATTCGAATCCAAAAAGGATTGTGCACTGTGTTGAATATCAACTATATGGAGGCGAGAAACGAAGACTTCATGTTTGTCATCTTTTTATTGTTAGAACATCCTTAAAGTTTTCAACAAAAAAACAGTCAAGGCTAGCATCGCAGTTTCGATTTTTCAAATACTCTTTTTAAGAACCTTTTCTACACTAGAGCATACGGCACGAAAATGTCAAGTAATTTAAACCTTCTAAGAACATGCTCAGGCTGAGAAACGGCGAAGAACTTTTCTTGTGGATACTGCACAATTCTAATAATTATGTTTATGAACACTTTAAGCACATTTGAGGTCGAAACCCTCAAATTTTTAAGAATACATAAGTTCGTACAAAGAAAAGCGTAACACAAACTAAAGCTAGAAGCGTACTTATAAAAGCCCTGAAATGTTTTTTCTAAGACTTGGGTTTAGTGGGCAGCAGAGCTCAATTAAAAATGTGCAAGTTAGCGTTGCTAACTATTTCGATAACTCTTAAGCTCTTAATACATGAGCAATTTTTCCTAGTCAAGTTTTCTTGACAACTTTTATTGCTCGTGCAACTGATCAACAAGTTTTCCCGCTTTATAACTTTCTATATATTGACAAGGTTTCCCGTTATACGTGTAGACGAGCAAGCTTTCCTTGACAAGTTGGCACCATATTCTTGACATATTTTCCTTGTCCGTCTACACAAGCATTTGCGTTTGCAACTGGAATGCTAGTGTTTCCTTGTCAAGGAAAAGTTGTCCATTTTTCACCATTTGGCTACACGAGCAAGCTTTCCTTGTCGAGGCAAACTATTCAAAAAAAATTGCTCGTGCAAACGGGGCTCGACCTTCGCCCACCTTCTTGTAATAACTTTTGAATGCTTTCTGCAACGCTAAGAGTCCCGCGAGACATTGTTTTTATTTTCAAGTTAATATATTTTGAATAAAGTTCAAAACGTTCCACATTTTACACATGTAGCAGTTTGCTTTGTTACCTTAACAACCCGTCTTGTCCAACAGCTGAAAGCGCATGGGCAGTAGTCGACATCACTTCTCGCTTCAAATTTCAAAGGGTAGCAGTTTCTTTTTCAAAAGGGAAGAAGCTTCATATTTCAAAGGGTAGAGCCTTCGTGTTTCAAAGGGTAGGGGTTTTGTATTTCAGTGGGTAGAGGCTTCATTTTCAAAGGGTAGGAGTTTCATATCTCAACGGGTAGGGGTTTCATATTTCAAAGGGTAGGGGTTTCATATTTCAAAGGGTAGGAGTTTCATATCTCAACGGGTAGGGGTTTCATATTTCAAAGGGTAGGGGTTTCATATTTCAAAG
>JAOBAT010076531.1:0-43840 GCA_026413305.1 Hydrozoanthus tunicans | reverse complement strand
CGATAAAAATTTAAAAATTCAAAAAGGCATTAACGTTGCGCCTTCACTTGTGGAATGAATTCTGATGAAGCCTTCCACAAGTGAAGGCGAAACGTTAATGCATTTTTAAATTTTAACTTACTAACGCGTGAAAACCGTAAAGCTTTTATATATTTTATCTTTTACCATGTCTTATCCACGCGAAAACTTAAAGATTAGTGGAATCATGGAAGTGTTTACGAACAACTCGTCAAGTTAAAATGAGCTGTAAAAACACGAGTTAAAATTATTTTTTCAAAAATAAAACATTTTTGCTCTAATTGGGCATCTTCAGGTTTTTTTCCTAGTTATTAACTTGTGTTTTTCTATTTCGAACAACCTATTAAACTCAAATTATCAATGTCAACGGGCTGGTTTGAAGTAATTGACAACCTGTGTTTCTATCTAACAAGTTGCATATGCTCGTCCACGAAACGTTGGAATCCCTGATTCAAACTTAATTTCTCACTCTTTTTTCCAGGAGAATATAACTTGGAAGCTCGCAGTGAGGGCTGTAACGACAAGAGTAAAGGGCGAAGATGTGGTCAAGGTTACCTGTGGATTAATGGCAGGGACTATTCAAGGCATGGCCGTGGAATTAATGTCGTTGTCATCGATGGAAGAAATGGTTAGATCTTTGAAAAAAGTCTTTTTGAGTTCTTCTGTTTCTGTGATACTTTAATAATGCTAAGACAGCCTTTTAGTAGTTAAAACGCTTGAGCAAAAATGTGAAAATAGGTTATGCCGTCAGCTTCGATTAGTTGTAGATGATCTCTGGACAGAGGTCGAATTATTTCTTTGTGGTTAATTGACGGCCCTTTTCTTTTTTCCATTTCATTACTTGTTAATAAACTTAAGTTTATGCCTCTCATTTTCATCTCCATTGTTAAACATAACGAAGGTAAAATAAGACTGTGAGAAAAACTGCAATAATTTCTGGAGTACTAAATTCGACATACCGTTACTCAACTTGCTCGTGTCACAACATGATAATAGAAGTGGCTGTTTTTGTTGCAATTGAAGGTCATTTTCTAATGAAGTTGTTTCCCCGCTTTCTTCAGGTGGCATACTCGCAAGGCGTTCGTTTGACACTCACGGAAACAGACGGGCAGGGCGTGACCTCTATATGTTCCTACGAGGAATTCGTGGAAAGTATGTCGTTCTTCATTGGGTTAACAACTGCTTAGACGATGATTCGAAAATAACTTCTAGAAAGTAGCGATCCAAATTGCAATAACATCTTTATTCAAAAAAAAATTATGTTCTCGTTCATTCTATCTGGAATATGTGTTTGAACTCAGCCTAGGTGTGTTGGTGTCAAAATGGGAATAACTTTACTGGAAATTGCTTTTGGAACTATTGCTGCCAAAACTAACTACTTTGCAAACTAAAACACTAAAATTTATTTAGTTATTGTAGACTCTTTGTTTTTATGGTGCTGAAATAAAGCTTGTTGTTGACAGATTACATTACACAGCATGATGCAGATTTCCATCTTAATAATGTAGATTTAAAAAAGTGATTAGCTACTAAGAAGATACACTGTAAATAAACCGTTATTATTATCGTAATTATCATTAGTTAACGTATAGGCCTTAGTCTTCTTACTCGACCCTAACCTTATCTCTAAAAGGAAAATCGTGATGATTGCCGCACAAGACTCAGGTTACAAATACCTGTCAACGCTTGCAAAGAGGCAAATCCGAAGGTTTGGTGGATATCGCATAACTTTTGGTTATCGTGGCTCATTCGCTCTTATTGGGTATGGACGACGAGCATCCTGGCGACGACAGCAACAGAAACGGAGAGGAAGGGGTCCAAGTGCCGTCTTTGTTCGCTTGCGGCGTCTTCCAGGTAAGTCTCAGCTTCTGTTTTGAGGCAATGGCATTGCAATACGTTCCAGGTTAGTCTCAGGTTCCGTTTAGGGCAATGGCCTTGCAATACGTTCCAGGTAAGTCTCAGGTTCCTTTTAAGGCAATGGCATTGCAATACGTTCCAGGTTAGTCTCAGCTTCTGTTTTGAGGCAATGGTATTGCAATACGTTCCAGGTTAGTCTCAGGTTCCGTTTTAATAAGGCAATGGCATTGCAATACGTTCCAGGTTAGTCTCAGGTTCCGTTTAAGGCAATGACATTGCAATACGTTCCAGGATAGTCTCAGGTTCCGTTTATGGCAATGGCATTGCAATACGTTCCAGGTTAGTCTCAGTTTCTGTTTAAGGCAATGGCACTGCAATACGTCCCAGTTTGGTCTCCGTTTCTATATAAAGCAATAGCATTGCAGGACTTTTCAGGTTAATCTCAGTTTTTGTTTAAAGCAATGGCATTCAAAGATGTTTTAGGTTCGCCTCGTTTCTGGGAAAAGCAATAGCGTTGCAAGATGTCCCAGGGTATTCAAAGAAATGGAATTCCAAGACCTTTTCTAAATAAGATAAATGAGGAGCAGTCCAGAAATGTAATCAAGAACTGAGTTGAAGCGTTCAAAGAAGAATATTGCCATCAAATAATTTGTTAACTATTATAAGCATACAATCAACCTAAACTTAAATCATAAAGCCGAAAAAAGTTTAACACAACCCAAGTTGACATGCAATCTGAGAAATCTTTGATTTCCATAGGAGCCGGACCAGTGCGCCCCATAAAGCCTCCAATAAGGCCGCCGATAAGACCTCCAATAAGACCGCCGATTGTTGGTAAGAACCTGTTTTGAGTAGCAAAGACAAAAACAACAGCAATGGTAACAACAATTACAAGTATAACAGTTATGATGATAGCAATATTTATTTTTTACCTAGGCTGTTTTTAAACAAGATGAGGTGTAAAGAGTAGTAATTGATACATTAAATCTTCATGTATATGAGGAAAAAAAATCAAAATCAAAAGGAAGACTTAAGTGCAAATTTGGGTCTTTGATTATTTTTAACCAGTTCGATGGCTGTTTTCCCTTTTGTCACTTGCTTTGTTTCTTTTAAGGGACGTTATTCAGACTCTTAGGCTTTGGTGTTACATCTGAATACTAGAACCCCCCCCTGATCCTGTTTCTTTTTCTATACTGATATCTTCTTTCTAAAGTTAAGGTCCGTCACTTTATTTTTGGGGAGGGACGCGCTCAGTAATTTTGTACAACTTTTAAGTTGAAAATGCAAGGGAAAAATATCGACAAGATGGCCAAAATAACTCGGCCCGAGTTAAGACTACATGTAGCCTCTTGTTTCTTTGAATTTACAAATGAAAAAAACAGAAAAGCCGTAAATGTTCAAATATTTAACGCCAGAGTATTTTTTTGTTTAGGAATCAGGCGTGTCTTCATCTACATGAGAAGTGAAGGCTGCAATGACAAAGGCAGATATCGCGGATGTGGACGAGCATACATCAAAGTCAACGGGAAGGACGTTTCGCTGCACCGTCGTGGTTTGAACTTGGCTGTTCTTGATTTCTATACTGGTAAGTGCTAAATAAATTACTTTCCGTAAGTATTCACTCGTAACAGTAGCAGTATTTTACCTGCTTTAACTGATGGCATAGTTGAATTTTGACTCACTGCAACACGTCCGATGCACTGCTGGTCCCAGTTGCTCAAAGACCGCTTAGCTTTAACACAGGATTAACCTAATAACCTACGTTCTTGTTTCCAACGATGTAGTGGCTGTTTCGACCCTAATTTTGGAAAAAAATTCCCGAACATCTAAACAATATTCTATAAGCACCGTAAACCTTTCCTTAGAGAAAAAGTACTGCTTAAATTTTGGCTCGACATAGCCTTTGAAAACACCGCCAAGACCTTTTAGTCTGTTAATTAGCTCTTTTGAACCGTTACACACTCATTCAATTTTCTATAGTTCATTTCCTGCCAGTCAATTCATTGGTGCTTTGTATTTTGCTAAACATTCTAAAGATTGTGTTGTTTTGTTTAGGTGCCGTCCAGTTACGTCGAAGTTTTGATACATACGGTAGAAGAAAGGATGGAAGAGCTCTAAGGCTTTTCCTAAAATCCATTAAAGGAAGGTAAAGAAGATGACTTTTATTTCTACACTTTGATAAGGTTATTTAAAAATATGAGATACGGTTGTAACTTGTGGATGAGTTGAGTTTATTCTTTACAATTTTGTTGTTACGCCCAAATCTACTCCTTCTTAAGAGTGACCCCTTAAAACAGTTAGCAAGATTGAAATATAGAAATGAATAAGCTGTTTTGCAGACCTATAAAATAGACTGTTCTTTAACAAATAATCGCACTAGCAAGAGTTGTAACCAGCTGTGTTTAACTAAAATTTTGGCTAAAGTACAGGGAAATGTAACTGATTACTATCGTTTTCATTCTGAAATCTAACATTGTTTATATCATTAACAATTCTTTCTTTATCATTATGAATAATATCCTTAGTGTTATTAAATCTGATGCACTGTTATTAGTATGGTCGAGCAAAACAAACGGTGACTGACTACTTGAAGTTACGCATTGAAGTTTACTAAAAGCCAAATATAACTAGGGAGCGAATAATGATTTAAACCTTCAATTGCTATGTAGGAAAATCGTCCTTGCTTGCGCACAAGACTCTGCCAGTAGGTACCTTAAGAGGGCTCTCCGACAATTGCGACGTATTGGAGGACGTGTTGCTAAGAAATTAAGGACCCGTGGATCATACTGCGTTTTGGGTTATACGGGACGCGGCCGACGGCCTGGTTGGGTCAGAGAAGTCATACGACCACGCTATAAAGGACCAAGTATTCTCAAAGCTGTAATTCACCTGCCTAGAATAAGAAGAGGTAACAAGAAATATTAAATTTTCAATCTCGAATATTGCGATTTGCGCGTTCTGATTGGTTCATTCAATCTCGGTTATAAGCTCATATTCGGAGTTCACCAAATATGGAAAGGATTTAAGGTATTTTTAAGACTAATTAGATTTTTTGGAAAACTTTCGGAAGTATTCCAGCACCTAATAAACGCAACGTAAATTTGCCCTAAGTTAAGAAAAAATGCCCTCGTTGTTATTCGATAGACCTTTCTCATAAATGGCAGCGGTTTTGTCTGTACTCAAATTTGCCCGGTTGGCTGCTTCCTTCGGGGCAGTTGTTTGTGTTTATCTTGCTCTTGGTGTTCCCTCATTTTTTGTTGTTTCCTAATTAATAGTAAATCAAGGTTACACCAATATAGTTTAGATCTTTTTAAAGATCTTAAAATCGACTAATCACGCTGGTACATCGACAAGCTGTTCTTCTTGAGTTAAGAGTTTGTTTCTCTTGTTTAAAAGTAGAAGCTACGAACCATTTCCTAAAACTTGTTGTACGTTTTGCTAAATTGCTGACCCACCAGATATCACATGTGGTTGTCTCATTTCTTAGAAGTAGTCAGAAAGTTGTAGCAAAAAATACAAGAACCTTTACCTTTCAGGAACTGCTGTCGTTGATATTCGCAGCGAAGGCTGTGAAGATCCAGGCAAAGGACGCGGGTGTGGTCAGTCTGACATCTGGTATAACGGAAGAAACTACTCTCCAAGAAAGCGTGGAATGAATGTTGTTGTTCTCGACTATATCACTGGTATGTCGTTTTAGTTTGATAGAAGAGAAAACTATCAGTAGACAGATTTTATAATCTTGTTGCGTAGTTCAGGTATTTACATCAACAACCAGATTCCATAAGCGTTAAGCTTAAATTCTTTACCAATTTCTAGTTGAGCCTGTGTGCTAGCTATGCCGTGCTAACGAGGCCGATCGAGGCCTAAAGAACTCGCGCTGTCTATACTCACCTACTATTTCTGGGGTTCAATACAGGCTTGGTTTCTTAGCAAGCAACCGTGCTAAGGAAGTCACTTTAACAGCAGTTACACTAGCAATTTTAAACACGATGATTTTAAACTTAATATTATCTTAGCGAGCAAATCGCTCTTACTTGCATTCGTGAACTAAATTACGAAGGACGCAGCTCAAAATGGGACGGACCAAAAGTGGGTAAAGGCGCAATTGTTGCCGCTATACGGACCATGTACGACCTCGGAACTCAGCTCCACAGCCAGATAGAATTAGCTGGATGCCGATTTTGGGAAGAAAACAGTAGTACCCGGAGAAAACCCTCGGAGTCAGATGGAAATAGACAAATCTCAGCCGACTTGCGGAAACCAGGATTCAAACCCGGGTCCTCAGAGGTTGGAGAATGAATACTTACCGCTCGAACGTCCTGACTCCGGATAATAATATACAACAAAATAATGTTTATGTACGCAAATTTTTAGTATTGCTTTGAAACAACGCACTTTAGGTTCTCCGATTGTCTGTATTTACCTCTATTTAAAGCTTGAATTTGGAGGTTTTGAATTCAACCACTTCTTCATCCATCTGCGTTCTAGGTCGTCGATTGACGTCTCGCTCTTTCGATACACATGGAAGCCGAAAAGCTGCCAAAAAGTTGCGTAACTTCCTAAGAAAGCTAATCAGAAGCAGAAGGTAAGGTTCAAGTTTATTGCCGAAAACACGTAATTTCCTTCCTGAACGTCGCTTATAGCAAGAATACAAATTAAAATCAAAATGCGTAAACCGTCAAGGAAGTATTGGGCGAAGAGTTTTGGTGTTGATGATCTTTCTTTCTCTAGGTTTTGTTAAGAGTTAACCCTGGGTTAAGTTAATTGGGGTTTTGAGAAATCCGGCCCTGATTCTTTTAGTTTTCTCTAGCGCCAATTCCATGGTATGAAGCGAGGACGTCTCACTCATTTAAGTACTTAACCAAAACAACAACTTTGCATGTGTTCTTTACAACGCTGTTTTATCAGGTTGCCTTATGTCTGAGTTGGTTATGTCGTGTTATGGCGTGTCTTGTCGCGCCTTATCGCGTTTCACGTCAAGCCGTGTTGTTTGCGTAGCATTGTGTTGTGTTCGTTGCGTTGAGGACGTGTTATGCTGGGTTTTCTTGTAGAATTTTCAATCCCGTTGTGTCATCTAAACGTCATACCTAAATGTCGATTGCTTAGCATTTCGTTGTGTTATGTTTTTTGAGTTGACTTGAGGATATGTTGTACTCTGTTGTGTTAAAGGTTTTTGAATGCCGTGTCTCTTAAATAGCATATGGCACGAAGTCAGTTTTTCAATTTTCAAAGCTATACTATAAAAAACACTGGTTTGCCAAATTTGAGAAACATATAATGAAAATACGCTGAGATACTGCGTGTAAAATTTTGAATTTTTACCGCTAAAAGTGTACCCTCCAAAAGACCAACAGTGTGACGCAACAGGTCATGTGCGTCTCACCTCAACCTATCTAATACGGTGCCATGAAGTAAAGAGATAAGTCAATTTAAAAGATCCGTGCATGCTAGAGTTTTCGATAAAAACGTTTTTAGTTGCAGATGCTTTAAAGCCAATTTGGATGGCTGAAGCGAGACGCACATGGCCTTTACGTCACATTGTTGGTTTTTTTTGGAGGGGACAATTTTAGCGCGAAAATGACAAGTTCTAAACGACGTGTCTTTGGGTACTTTCATCGTATGTTTGTCAAACTTGGCAAACCAATATTTTTATAGTATACTTTTTGAAAATTGAAAAACTGATTTCGTGTCATATGCTCTTTAAATACCATACTTAATTTACATTTCTCTTTTTACCAGGAAAATGGTTATCCTCGTTGCAGCACAGGATGAGGCCTCCCGCTATCTGCACAAAGCTTTCAAAGAGCTGAGGCGAATAGGAGCATACAAGATAATTAAAAATAATTTCCGTGGCTCTTTTGCCTTGACCGGATATGTAGGGTTCCGCAGACGCCCGTTATGGTCAAAATTAGTCCAGAACCGAAAGGGAAGGGGACCAAGTGCGTTGTCTATCAACATTCGCCTAGCAGGTGAGAAAAGCTGATGGATCATTTACACTGCATATGTCTGAGTAAAGTAATTCCCTTGGGACAATTGCACCGTGTAGCCACCTTTGAAATCGTTGCACGCAACGTTGCGCAAAGTAGAAACCGATCCTACTCCTGCAACATTGCATGCGACGGTTTCACCTTGTGGCTACACGAACGGTTTGCGCGCGACGTTGCATACCGTGTTGCATCGTGTGGTCACGGCTTAGGATTTACTGAACATGGAGGCTATGCATGTTTTACCAAACGTGTTCGAGTAAAATATTATCATCAACCATTTTTAGGATGACATTTTTACCAAAAACGTTTGTTTTTCGTTAAATGAAAGCTAACACTTAGAGTGTTCACATTCTGTGGTTTTATCTTTTTTAGCTAACTCGTGTCAAATAGCTTTGCTTTATTAACCGAACAAAGTTATATAACATTAGTGGTAGAGTGAATCTTTGGTATATAGTTGAAGAAGAAATTATTTATTCACAAGTTGAAAGCTCAGAAAAAATTCTGAGTCACTGACGGGAATCGAACCCGCAACCCTCTGATTACGTGATTATTCAAGAGACATTTTCTTGTTATTCATTTTCAGTCCATTGTCAATTGCGTGAAATAACTGAGTTGTGAAAAGTTTCTATTTTTCTATTTCTTGCTTCTACTTTTCTATTTCTTCTGCACATTTCAAAAGAGCAAATATGGCGTCTAGATGATGCTATAAAAATAAACGAGAAAGGACTTCTTATGAGTAAAAAGAAAAGCCCGTTTTGTTACTAAATTAATTCTCCTTCACAGTTTCGGCGACAATTAAAAGAGAATAACTTTCTTTGTTGCAATGCTTTTCAGTAATTACATTTAGTTAACCTAATATTTATGCGTTGCATTGTAGGCCGGATAAGACCCAAACCTCCTATTTGCATACCACGCTGGAAGAGTAAGTAGAAAATTTAACGTCTGCTTTCCTCTTTGTTCCAAATTATTTTCGTTCATTACCTATAGTACTTTTGAAAGTCCTTGATAGTTATAACAGAGTTGTGATTTTAACGCTAAGAGAAGAACCCAGACAAATCAAGATGAGTCGGGTCGAACCAACTGGCAAGTAATAAGCGGATGAGCCGATTCCCATTTATCTCTGCTCACCTCCCAAAAAAAAAGGGAAGACTTACATTTTGAATCCAAAATAATCTATATGAGCCGGGTCGAACCAGGTAGCAAGGAAAAAGAGGACGAATCGATTCCTTACACCATTCAATGCTTACCTTCCAAAAACGGAGAGACTTAGACATTTAATTTGATCTTTAAAACCAATCGTTCCAAATATAAATTTCAATGACAGCTCTCCGGTGGTAAGAAAATTGCTTTTTTGACTGTGCCTCTTTTTTCTCTGAAATAGGAGTACGAGTTTACATCCGCAGTGAAGGCTGCAGAGATAAAGGAAGGAAAGGAGGCTGCGGACGAGCAGTTATCAAGGTGAATGGAAGAGATTTGTCACTGCATCGCCGAGGAGTAAATGTCGTCGTTTTGGACGCTTACCGAGGTATGTGCAATGGTTACAACGGATCTATTTTCCACGTAGAATTTAGAAAACTTTTCGATATCAGTTGTTATTTGTACAGTGAGGAATGTAGGATCTATTTTGAAAAATTTTAATCAGATAATCCTGCATCCTTCTTCGTTTCTAGTACAATGAGTAAGCATGTCAAGCTTTGGGTTCACTTTTAGTGATTAGGCTGATATTTGAACGCTCCTTATACGGCAAACATTTTTGAGACCATTGTTAATAACAACAAAGGACCGGAAGCTGCTAAGCGCTCCAGAGAAAACACCGCGAAGTTCAAACCTCAACTTCGGCTCTCAAGCTGTGACAAAAAAAGTTTTGTCGGGGGTAGTGACATAAAGCACTTGCGTTGCCATTGTAGCTGCTTAACGGGGTAGGGAAGGGATTTGAACGCTTTTGAACATTTTATGATCAGGTGAAGATATAAACCGGAATACAAAGGTTAACTATTCAAAAATGGATGCTTATCCCGATAATAGAGACTTAAAGGAGAACCGACTCGAATTTTGATTTACATTGTATAAAGCAAAAATGATTCCATATGAGAGTGATTTTACAGGGGAAAGTATTTCGAAAGTTGTTCTTTAAGAAGGGATGCCGCCACACACTTATCGCTTCTTTTTGTCGTATTGGTTCAATGACCAAGCGATGTTGCTCGATCTACTTACCCTTTGTCACATGCTTGCGATTTCGCTTCCAACTGGCATTGCAATTTGGTTCAGACAAATTATCGGTCACTGCCTCACACTAGCCGATAATGTCTGACAACCCTTTTTGATCTAGCATGTCAGATCTTCTTTGGCGACAAAAAAAGTCCCGATTGTTGGCTGGTGCTGCCACACACAGCCGGTTTTTTTGTTTGAGAAAAAAAATTGAGGAACTTCGGACGAAAAACAATGTCTAGTTGGTGGCGGCCTTGCCTTTTTTCTCTAGGTTAATAATATTGCAGAAATGGGTTGCGGTTGGTTTTAAAACCAGAATATTGACAATTTCAGGTAACCTCATTATGAGACGAGCATTTGACACCCATGGTGACAGTTTGGCCTCCAAGAAATTGCACGTATTTTTAGGGTCGTTGAGGAAACTAAGGTAAGTTACGTAGTTACGCATTTGGAAAAGATCAAATGATTTCTTGAATATTTTGTTCAAAAGTTTTCATTTTTCCAAATCAACACAGCGTAATCTGCTCTTGAAAGATTAGGTTCTTAATCACTGATTACGCATTCTTCATACAGGAAAATCGTTCTGGTAGCCGTACAAGATGAAGCAAGGAGGAAACTGAGAGGATACGGTCTCAACGCTTTGCGCAGGATTTTGCTCTTCCGCTCCAAACGCAGAAAGCTTAGGATGCCTGAGATTCGAGGATCTTTGGCTCTGATAGGTTATTCCAAATATGGTAGAAGAAGATCAACTGGAAGGCGTTTCCTACCAACATTCGTTCAGAGGAAGAGAGGCAAAGGACCTAGTATCCTTTCAAAGACGATCCGCTTGGCAAGAAGACCTCGAGGTAAAGTGGAACTAGCTCTTTGTCCATGTTTTCGCTTTGCCCACGTTTATAATAGTCATCACAGTGACGATTCTAGTTAAGAGTTTACTCACGAGTATTGAAACCAAAAAAATACCAATTGCCAATTTTGACTGATAAAAATACAAAGAGTATCCCCTGTCATACCAATAGAGAGAGTGTCTCCTTTCTTCCCTCCACCCGCCGTATTATGAGTTGTAACTTTAGTTTGGTTAAACTTAAATTAAAACCAAATGATTTCATCTTGAAGGAAAACTCCTCTTGGAAGTCCGAAGTGAGGGCTGCGAAGATTACGGTAAAGGTCCACGCTGTGGTAGAGCCCAAATTATCGCTAACGGAAAAGACGTTTCAAGAGGTCGCCGAGGACATAATGTTGCCATATATGACTATAGAACAGGTTAGTATACTATGAAATAGTATTTCTTAAGACAAACGAGTTTTCTATTTCTGTTCTGCAAGAATAAGAACGAAAACAAAGTGAAAGAATTGTGTGCTAAAATTTTTGGATTGGTTTTAAGGTCGATTGCTCCATACAAGATCATTCGATACCCATGGAAATAGGAGAGCAGGTTATGAACTCAAAGCGTACCTAAGGAGAATACGAGGACGGTAAGTTTTCATATCTTCCCGCTAAACAACTTCATTTATTAAGTCTGCCACAGTGGCAGAGATAGAGATTCGGTCCAAAGACCCAATTGCATGCCAGTAACTCCTAAACAAACACGCAGAACTTAGCGACTGTTTGTGTAAATTACAATTTGCTAGTCAAGCTTATTTAACATATATTTCAAGAGCGCGGGTTTGGTATGCGATTGTAAATAGCCACTGAGGCTCGTAGCATCGAGTTGGCTATGAATCGTCACATACCCCACAAGTGCAAATGGAGTATTTATTTTTATCATATTTCTTGATTTTTCCAAACATGACGATACTAGAAAACGACAGCTAAAACTTTTTCAGAACCCTATTTCAGAGATGCAACGCTACGCAGATTGTTACCATATATGGTTAACTTGGTATATAACCAAAATTTAGTGAACCAATCAGAACGTTTCAAACGCAATATTCAAGGTCGACAAATTTAATAATATCGTTTTCATTACTCTGTAGGAGAATTGTGGCTGTTGCTACCCAAGATGAAGGAAGTCGTTTTGTTGGAGCCGCAAACAACGAGATCCGTCGTTTGGGCGGATCCAGGTACCGTGCAGGATTCCGCGGGACGTTCGCTTTTATCGGCTATAGCGGTAAAGGCAGGCCACGTTGGATTCGCAGCTATCAAAGAAGAAGGAAGAGAGGACCATCAACAGTCGTGGCTAACATAAGACTTAACCAACGCATCCCAGTGCGACCTCCAATCAAACCCCCAGGTACTTAATTATATTATGCAACAAGAAAAACATGTAATAACACAGAAAAACACACCCAAGATACTTATTTTTGTTATAGAAACAGAAATATGTAATAACACAGAATAATACACCCAAGGTCATTAATTCTGTTATACAACAACAAAAACATGTAATAACACAGAAAAACACACCCAAGATACTTAATTTTTATTATAGAAACAGAAATATGTAATAACACAGAATAATACACCCCAGGTACTTAATTCTGTTATAAAACAACAAAAACATGCAATAACACAAAAACAAACTCCAGATACTCAACTATGTTATACAACAAAAAATATGTAATAACGCAGACTAACACGCCCCAGGTATACGTACTCAATTCTGTTATACAACAACAACAAAACATATAATAGCAAAGAAAAACAAAAACACACCCAGGTACTTCTTCATATTATATAACAACAAAACCATGTAATAACACGAAATAGCTCATAACACACCTCAGGTTCTTAATTATGTTATACAAAAACAATTACATTTAACAACACAGAACTGTTATACTTTGGTTTATGGCAAAGATTAAAACACAATGAACTAAATTTTTGATGTATTTTTTCGTCAGCTCGATCGATACCAATTCACCTGCGCAGCGAGGGTTGTAAGGACAAAAGAAGGTATCGTGGATGTGGCAGAGCTTACATCAGGGTTGGTGGCAAGGACTATTCACCACACAAACGTGGTCATAACGTGGTTGCACTGGCCCCTAACGGTAATTTATTATGAGTAATTTGATATATCTATTCATATATCCTGAAAATGTAAGCTATAGTAATGAATTCCCTACAAACTTAAACAATGCCAGAGATTTTTGAAGTGCTTTTTCTTTCCTCGTGAATCTGTTCGACCAACTAAAAAACAACCCGACAATGTTTTGAGTAATTAGAAACTATTGAATAAAGATAAATCAAGTTTGACACGTGTATCAAAAGAGATACGTAGTTGGTTGAATATAAAAAGTTTGGAGTAAAAAATGAAGAATTTCTTTTATATATTTAACAGTTATTTTATCATTTTTAAGGAAACAGTTTCATTCACTTTGATGGCCATGTCAAGATAATAATGATTACTTATCTTCCTTTTTAGGCCGTGTAATGTATGTCCGGAGTTTTGATACCCACGCTGATAGACGCGCCGGCAGAAAACTTTCTAAATTCCTAAAATCATTGACAACGGGGTAAGCATTTTTAAGTCTCTATAAAGCTCATTTTGTTTCAATTTTCAGATTAAGACTGTTGTGATATATGAGCTCAGAGTTTTAATAACCGAAGTTTTCGCGTTTAAGCATGCTTTTTAATAAAAAACAAAAAAATATTGGTGTTGAAACTTTGACCGAGCTGGCCGGGGACTGTGGTTTTTAGAGATTAAAAACACTTGCAGTAGCTTGCAATGTAAACGAAACGGTTGTTTGTGAGTGTATGATGAAATAGGGGACTAATAATTTTACCGTTTGCATTTTAGTACCATCGTGTTAATATCCTTACAAGATGAAGGAAGCAGGTACATCGGCAGAGCGATTCCCATGCTGAAGAGAATTGGAGCATTTAACGTTAAGAAGGGAAGAAAGTGGTTCCGTGGCTCCTACTGCCTTGTGGGTATTGTTGGCCGCAAAGGAAGAACAAGACTTGTAAAACAAGTTCAGAACAAGCCTGGAAAAGGACCAAGCCAGATTAAGACATACTTAGTCCCGCCATACCGACCTCGATTTTCAAGTACGTGTATATGATTGTGGATTTAATTCTATTTCGTTTCGTTTTTTATATTTGCTTAAAAAAGGTATTAATCTTATGAACTGCAGTGAGATGCTGAGTGACGTCAAATTAATATCCCAATTTCTACTGTTAGGGATATAGTTTATGTCGTAACGTATTGTGATACCAAATTACAGCCAACGAGCTTTGAGTATTTTTCGCGCGCTTTTTGAAATTTGCAAATGAGGTAAGCACTGCAGTTTATATAATAAATAGAAAATTGCATAGTCGCTTGGAGGCACGGATTTTATCTTCTCGTGTTGAAATGATATCGCATTTTTTCACCTCGCTCACTCGTGAGATATCATTTTAACACTAGAAACATAAATTTCGTCTGCGTGGCTATGAAGTATCCTCTATTTTCTTGTACAAGAATGATTATCTTTCTTATAATTAACAAACGCCCGTGGGAAAGGCAAAGGAATACTGAAACTTGGACCGGTTGTTCAAAGACCGTTCCGCTTTAATCACTGCTCGTGTTTCTTACAATTCGCTCATCGACTTGGCTCGGAAACTTGTGGTCAACATGTTTGTGTTGTCAGTTTAAGTTCTAAGCAGTGTTTGTAAGCATCATCAAGACATAACTGATTAAGATTTCGTTAACAAAGGATGAAATAAAAGAATAAAAATCGAAAATCACTCGAAACCTCAATACTCAGGAAAAAAGCTCAGCAAAAAAATCTCTTTTTTGCTTTGAGACTATCATTTATTCGGTTTTTTGTAGCAACAGCTGCTTTAAATGCAACGGTGCCAAAGAAGCCAAAACTTTGATAAATGTGCCATAAGAGGTTATTTGAGAATTAATAGATTAAACTTTCACCTTCTTAAAGGTTCCGTGAATGTAGAACTAAGAAGCGAGAGCCCCGGAGATTCTGCCAGGACTCCCAAAACCAGAGGCATCGCGTACATTTTCGTTGAAGGAAAAGACTACTCTAAGCACAAACCTGGCGTTAACGTTGTTGTGCTGAAAAACAATGGTAAGTAGACGTTAGTAGTAGCGTTAACGTTGTTGTGCTGAAAAACAATGGTAAGTAGACTATTTTTAGACTGATTTCTTCGTTTCTTTAGTATGCTATATAAAGACCTTTGGTCCCTATCTATCTGTACTGAGAAATAAAGACAACTTAATTACATTTTTCAGTTAAAAGCTAAACCTTCGTTCACACGGTCATTAAAAGTCGTGGAATTTGAAAATGTCTTTTCCAGAAATGTAAAAGTCATGAAATTTAGGAAAAATGGCAAAAGTCATCGAAAAGTTATGAACTTTTGTTATTGGTTGTTGTTTTATTTGGGAATACTTATGCTCTTAAAATAAATTACGTGATAGTTTCGTATGAAAGTAATTTAAGTGTTTTCTCTAAAATTAAGAAGTTAGTTACAATGTTTGTTAGTGTCCAGAAGGTGTGATGGCATGTAAGCTACCACTAAGGATCTGTGGGATTCGACTCTACCGCGAAAGGAAAAGGAGTTTTTTATTTCTGTCGTTATAAGAGATCTGGGGCAGTTTTACTAAGAATTATTACTAGTATATAGTTCAGCGCCAAATCTGTTACTAATCTTTAGGCTTTCGCGTGGATAAGACATGATAAAAGATAAATTAAGAAAGTCCTACGGTTTTTACGCGTTAAAAAGTTTAAAACTTAAAAATGCCTTTACGTTTCGCCTTCACTTGTGGATTCTGATGAAGCCTTCCACAAGTGAAGGCGAAACGTAAATGAATTTTTAAATTTTAAACTTTTTAATGCGTAAAAACCGTAGAACTTTTATAGATTTTATCTTTTACCAATGCTGTTGCTTTACAATACTGTCAAAGAGTTGTGCTGAATACAAACACACCGTTGCTCTTACCAGGTCGGGTTGTGTCTAGCCGAGCGTTTAACACCCGTAGAAACATCCGTGCTGGTTACGCCTTAAGGAAGCATCTAAAGTCCATACCAAAATAGTAAGTTATAAACACAGCTTGTTAGTAAGAAGCGAAAATTGGAATTTTCTTTAGAAAAAATAAGAACTCTTTCTGGTATCATACACCAAAATACACACCTACGCCTGATATGGCGCAGTCACCCGCGAGTCCGGGGTTTGATTCATGACGCTTGACCTTCGCTTAAGCCTTAAGCCTTTTAGTAACCATAAGCAACCTTGATTAGCCTGACGTCATTATGACATCATACAAGAACAAAACACGTTAATCAAATGAGTTATTCATGTTCTCCCTAACTCCCAGGTTTCATGACAATAGCATTTACGTATACAGATACAGCGTTACATGGGAGGGGGAGGTGGGTTTGGCTTCAAGAGCCTCCTCCCCAAGTCATACCAACTCCCAAAGAACGAAGTCTGACTAGGGTTCATTAAATGAAGAAATAGGGCTACCTCGCTACCTTTCATCTAACGTCTGCAAACGGTTAGACCTTCAAGTCTCTTGGATAAGAAACTAGAACCGTGGGCTCATGGTGGTAGACCTTAAAAAGTACCTTGACGCCTATTGTCATTTCTCCAGTGTCTCCTCGAGGCAAAAAAATTCTAAAACAAATTCAATATAAATTATATGAGGCTGCAAACGCATTTGAGCATACGGAAAATAAATGCTCACTATTGTATCATTATTAGTAATTTCATTATCCATACAATGAATTCTTGAATTTTTAATTCATTAATCTTTTAGATAAGAGATGTTTAAAAAAAACTTTTCCAAGAACAACATTTTTGCGTTGAAATCAGCCCATGAATTTATCATCACGTTTATGGTTGTAATATGTTGCAGCCCCTCTAGGCAGATTGATTGCTTGGTAGCCTCGCTTTGTGGCAGGCTCCTGCATTCACTCAGAACTTTTTCATCAAGATAGGTGGCTGCATGTTTTCTGAACTCCCATCTCCTCCCCTAAACCTGTCCACCATGTTTAAAGGTGTACAGAAATTAAGCCTTGTGGTATGGCGTTTTGGTTGCCCTCACCTTTACTGGCAAAAGAATACTTATAGCAGATTGTTAATGTTACATGAATTACAAATTGATTATTTTAATAAAAGCGGCTTTGGGTTTTCCCTCAGCCATTTTACTCCAAATTTTGTGTGAGTGTTAGTTCATTAATAGCCAGTAAACGAGCTCAGTCAATACAGCCCCTTTGTAAATGCATTTCTAAGAGATGTCCAGAGGGAAAAACATAAAAAGGGATTTAACTAATTATCATTCTCAACAGCCATGCAGTTCTTATTGCTGTGCAAGGCGCAGGCTGGAAATACATCAAACCTGCCTCAAGACAACTCAGAAGACTAGGAGCATACAAGGTTGGACAACGCCGTGGTTCATATGTATTGATTGGCTGGTCAGGAAAACGTCCATTCTACGTTAACTGGGTGAAACAGAAACAGAGAAGAAATGGAAGAGGTCCGAGTGTCTTATCCGCAACTTTGACTTTGAGGTTCCCAGGAGGATGCGGTAAGATGTTTGTTAACCCTAGAACGCATGGAGAAAAAAAATTAGACGAAGGCATGAGGGGGAAGTAAATCGGAGCCCCCCCCCGTCTGACTCCAAAAGTATGCAACCAATTGCCACGAAATTTGGTTTGTGTAATAAGTGTTAAGTAAATACCAACTAAATGCAGTCACGCTGCATCTAATTGGATTCCATGGCAAAATGACCCCTCTCATGCCGCCTAGGGTTAGAAGGCATAATCAACATAATTATAGTTAGGGTTAGAAGGCATAATTAACATAATCATAGATAAGGTTAGAAGGCACAATTAACATAATTGTAATGATAAAATGAGAATGAGAATAAAAGAGGATGAGGCAATTGCGATGAAAAGGTAAAAAAGGACAAAATGAAGGCATCAACATAGTCTTCCTTTACTTACATAAAAGCATTATCAAAATTACATATACTGGGAAGTTGAACTACGAAATAGTATGTATAGCAAATTTAACTAAAGTGACGAATCGTAGATAAGATTACGATTTATCTATCAATGAAACCAATTCAAAATCTTTAATTTGTTTAGGGTTTACAGATTAAGCTTTTGAGTTTAGCAAACGTTCTTTTTCTTATCTAATATTTAGAACACGAACTCGCAGTTTACATCAGTTGTCGTAAGGAAATAAGGGTGATTATTCTAACTATTTTAGTAGAAAACTCTCGCGATTAACAACAGCTAATTGATTATAATTTGATGCTTGATGTCAATTCAATTCGATAACATTTTTCATTTTAAAAAAGCTTAAAGACGTACTCACAAACGACTGAGATTCGGGAATTGCAGACGCCATATTGGATCTCAAAGGCAGTATATCTATCACCTGATAGATATCGTGTATAATACAGCATTTGCAGTAAATAGTTATATATTATAACTAATTACCTATTTTATTTAAGGTGGAGGACCGTCAGGACCATCGCCACCCATAGGACCCCCTGGCAAGCCCCCAGGACCACCCGGCAAGCCCCCCGGTCCCCCTGGACCCCCTGGCAAGCGCCCAGGACCCCCTGGCAAGCCCCCAGGACCCCCGTCAGGCCCGCGTAAGTATTAAAACAAGCAACACCAAATTACGAAAGTGTTTAAAGTATGGTTAAAGTATGGTTTATGCAAAAAGAATTATGTTAATTAAAAAATTTATTTTTCGTCCCTCTAGAAACGCAATAACAGTTGATTAACTCTTTTTATTTTCTTTTTCGTTTTCTTAAAAACTATGTCGTATTCGCTTTCTTAACTCATTAGTTTTCGGCTAAATAAAAAAAATTACCATAAGTAACTTCTTTAAAGTCATTCACTCGTTTAACGTTGTTACTATGAAACTCAGACCTCGGTCTTGTGGGGTAAACCTCGCTAAGCGCGGTCCATACTTTCAACCCACGCTCAGAGATTTCCCAGTAAATACCTCACTGTCGGTTAAAATTTATATTTTTATTAAATAGATAAGAGTGTTTTACTATAACATACGTCACTCGTAGATTTTACACGAAACTACATCCGGGATACTAGTGACATATTTTCCATATCCTAACTAGTGAAGGTATCGCTGACGTCGTGTTTTTCTATTTCCCGCGCAAACAGACTCATATTTGCATAATAAAAAGAACTTGAATTACACCTTAGTGCGAACTCTTTTTTGCAGCCGAAGATAAGATTCATATATTCGCGCCAATGTGTGATATCTCCTGTATTATCATACTATCCGAAGTTAGATAGTAAGTAATTAACATCAAAATGATAAGCTTGATATCGTCACTCCCACCGGTTGAGATACGATGTTTACCAACATGTGTGATGAAACCAAGTTTTAGCCAATGAGATTTGAGTATTTTCGCGCGCTTATCTAATATGCAAATGAGGTTTTACTGCAGTTAATATAGTGAAAACCACATGGTTGCTTGAAGACACGAATTTTACTTTTAAGTGGCGAAATGATGTCTCACGCGGACGAGTGCGATGATTTATCTTTTCAACACGAGAAAAGAAAATTGGTATCTCCGTGCGGCCAAGTATTATCCGCCATAAAACGAAGCAAACGACGTTGTCAAGCTATTTTACAGATGGCTTCAGTCTTAAGCTACTTAAAAATAGCAAATGATAGCAAGAAATCAGTCAAATAAGGAAAAAAGTCAAAACAATGGTGTTTTTAGAAACCCAAATTTGTCGGGGGAGGTGGTGGGTGGCGGCACATACCCCCTACCCCACCTCTCCCCACTTTTTCAGAGATCAATTTCTCAAAACCTGATTTAGGGGTATTGGTTGAAAAAAGGTGGTGGGTGGCGGCACATAATACCCCACCCCCTAAATTGGGTTCCTAGGAAGTACCATTGTTTTGACCTTTTCCCTAACTCCCCGGTCGTGGTTGAAAAATTATCGGACCATTTATTGGCAATTAAGCAAGCAGAATTATTTGCCCTAGAAAATGAATTTCCCTTTGTTGAAAAGTAATATTTCCAACACTTGTTGTCTTGAAAATAGGAACTCGCTACCTTCGAGTGCATATTCGAAGTGAGGCCTCTAACGATCGTGGCAGGAAGGGAGGCCGTGGACGAGCCATTATCAAAGTGAACGGCCGAGACTACTCTCGCCACGGCCGAGGATTCAATGTTGCAGTGTTCGACCGTCGCTCAGGTTCGTATGTACTGAAGGACGCGTTTGCACTATCTCAAAACCTCTATTAGAAAATAACTGTCTTTTTGTATTTAGTAAGTTAACAAACTAGTATCTGGTAAATGAAACAATTAATCTTTGTCACCCTTCTTTGATTTCAATTGAGTGTAAATTATTTCAAAACGCTTCCTGGGTCACTTTTGAATAACAGACTAAAATCTGTAGTTTTAACTAATAGAAAACCAAAACTCTTGAGCCTAGTTCACACTTGTGAAATATGCACAATCACAAACACAAGCACAAGAAAACCCAGGTGTGAACAAACGTAAAATAAACACAAGAACAATCACAAGAAAAATAAACGTTTTCCTAGCTGCTTTTGCTGTTGTTTGCTTCACCAGTGTGGACATCCGTTAAACAAGCATAAGCATATTGCCATCAGCCCATTTTGCGCATTTTCTTGTGCTTATTCCACGTGTTTTAACACCGGTTCCTTATGCTAGTGCTTACCTCACAAGTGTGAACCAGGCTTTATGGGTAAACTCAAAATCAACGGTAAAAAACTTGTATTTCTTTTTTTAGACATTAGATTATCCAAAGCATTTAATAAAACACGATTAACATAAACTGTTTCTGGTGCATTTTGTTTATTAAGGTAAACACTTGTTCTCGCGAAAGTTTGATACATATCGAAGGTCAGCTGAAGGTAAAAACCTGAAGAGGTTCCTCGAGTCTCTTCCTGGAAAGTAAGTTGAACCCAGTCGAACCTGTGATTTGAAAACAGCCTTATTGAACTATGAAATAGAGTATTGTGCAATATTTGCTTTATATAATCTCGCCATAGTGCTTCGACTTAGAAATTTGACATGTACGTGGAATGGTTAAAGTTTGTAAGCTTTTCCATCCATGAGGCTTGAAATAGTTGTTAACGTTTGGGAAGTTCTTTTGTAATTTCATTTACTCTCTTAATGATCGTACATTTGAGACATTTGTTATGAGAAACTTATCGCACCCTTAGTGTTTACTATATATAATAGTCATTGACGTTCTGTTGGAAAGTTTACCTAAAGACGGACTTAAGTTGGTTGCAAGCATTAATATTGTAAGCATGCCCAGAATTTCGTCATGGTTCACAGCTAGAGCTACTTATAAACTAGCTGTAGACAGACTTCTAAATAGAGGAAGTATCTCTTACGAGTGAGAAATACTTTCAGAACGTGAAGATGAAATTTGATCGTCAAGTGGTTATGTAATGCTCTGTTTATTTTGAAAATACTGTTGAATTCAGTACATAAAACACATTTTTTTTGAAAGAACCGGCTGCGCACCTGAGCTGGAAGCTCTCTCGTAATTGGCATATCATGTTAGTAACCATGACCACACAAGTATCCTCACACGTCATAGATGAAAATAGTATCTTCACTGCGCGCGATGAAAATGTTTGTAAGGACTAGGAAGCCTCCCATTGTTCTGCGGCATTTCGCTTTTCCCACACCAGAATGTTTACATTTTCATACTGAGAATTCATCAACTTGTACACAACATAGCTTTAAAGTAAGAAGCAGCGAAACTCTATTTTAAAGCAATGTTTCTTTTGTACTACAATAATTTAGCCAATCATAGAACTAAAACACAAAAGCAAAGGATACCTTTTAACTTTCAATGTTCCCAACATGGACTTTTTCTTAAATTAAAAAAAAAATGATCCGAGGAAGAAGGATTGAACTGGAAATACATAAGCTTACTTTTGAAGATACGGTTAATTTTTAAAGTTTAGCCAACTTGACCAACAGTTTAACAATCTCATAATTCGCACCTTCTTGCATTCCGCTGCCGTCTACCTCCGTCGTTCTCACCCAGATCGTTACTTATATACTAGTATAAGTTGAGCATTACACCATACGAAACGAAATTTTAAAAGCCGTGTTTTAAAAGCTAACAACGAAGTTAAAGAGAAGACATTTACTCAAAACGAATAAGTGCTTAACTTTATTTTCCAGGAAAATAGTGATGGTTGCTGTTCAAGATTCTGCTGGAAGGTTCTATCGTAAAGTTATTGGACCGTTGAGAAGACTTGGGGCAAGACGGGTATCTATTAGGCAGCGTTCAAGTTACGCCTTTGTTGGCTCCACAAGTCGTGGTAAGAAACCACGATGGGTAAAGGAAGTTTCAAGGAATCGCGGTCGTGGACCATCTACTCTTAAAGTAAAGATTCCGCTCATCCCTCAGACCAGAAGTAAGTGTGAATTTTTTTAATTGATATGAGTTCGCTAATCCTCTGCACAGGTTCGAACCAAGCGGTGTCTTTTAAGGTTTTTGCAAATTGGAAGAAATAACAACATAATCTCCAGTATTCATTGTACATTTATCTTTTCACCTTTATAATTTTCTTTTACAATTAAGACAATTAATATTAAGTCAAACGTATGTTAACTTTACTCATGATATTTTCTCTTTTGTAAAAGCCAACTGTTTTCAACTAGCCCTTATGGTTGGTCACAGGTGGTCAGCACTTTCACTCCGTTTAAAACATTTTGTACAAACAGAATATGAAGGCTTGAATTGTTTTGTACTCGCTACCTTCAGCATGAAAAACAACATTGCAAGCATTGAACAGATTAGATGAGTTAAGTATGTGCTGCCTAGACTAGCCACAATGCTGATCTGGGTAGACTTAAGTGTGGTTAAATGAAATTTCAATTGGAGTGATCAAGATCGCTTTTGTTACGACTGCGAGCCCTTCTAGATATTTGATTATTACGTACATAGGTAAATATCTAGAACGTATTTAATAATATGACAAATATTTGTTTTTATAGGAGTCATCACTGTTGACGTGCGCAGCGAAGCCTGCAACGATCCCGCAAGGCATCCTGGATGTGGAAGAGCCTATATCATAGTAGATGGGAAGGATATCTCGAAGCACTGCCGTGGACACAATTTAGCCATCCTTGATTACAAAACTGGTAAGGAAGGTTTTCCCAAAATCTTTGATGGAATTCAGATCGATAACCAGGGCTTTACTTGAAAGCAAAGGGGGTTAAAGAGGAAAAGACTTTCAATATCTTTGATCTATAAAGTTTCAAATAGCATAGCTAATGAAGAAACTGCTTAGATTTAAGCGTAATTGATGCTCTTTAATGGAGGGGGAAAACCTCCGACTTTGGAGAGGGACCACAAACCTTACTCACATACTTCCTTGGCCAAACCAAAACCGGGTCGCGTCGGTGAGAGGCGGGCGTTCTATTACTACGCAACCCCAACGTGAGGGGGATCTGTGATTTTTTTGTTGGCTTTTGATACGATATTACCCGCTAACTCGACAGTGTGACTTGCTTTGTTTCCTTAAGGACAAGTACAAGCCACAATGTCATTTGATACTCATGGTAACAAGCGTGCAGGAATCCAGATTAGGAACTACCTCAGGACACTCCGTAACAAAGGAAGGTTTGTATACTTTGTATGGAGTCTCGAAGTGTTTAAATCTACTTCAATGATGAATAAAGATAAGCATTAAGCAGAAAATAGGGTTTCAGCGATTGATATTTTTCATTCATTGGTCATGCCTTACATATAAACTGGCTGGGGCTTAAAAGGGTCAAAGGAAGCTAACTTGCTGTATCTGCACACAGGAAAATTGTGTTGATGGGGATCCAAGATGAAGGAGCACGTTATATCGGCCCTGCCTTACGTATGCTTCGCAAGCTGGGTGGATATCGTATTAGGAGGAATTACCGTGGATCGTACGCCCTCGTGGGCTACCTTAATCTCGCGCGACGTCCCAACTGGGCTAAACAAGTACAGAGGTCACGGGGCAAAGGGCCGAGTGCGCTATCTGTCCAAATACCTTTAGGAGTTATACGTGAGTACCTTAATTACGGGCGCACTTCCGTGAAATATAAGACAGAAAATCTCCAAATAATTTCTTTTTCTGGAAAAGTTAATCACAGCATGTCAGAGTTTGACCTCTCTGTAAATGAGTAAAATTATTTTCTATAACTATGGATTAAAAAAGACGAAAAGAGAAAATAAAGATTGAAAAAGCAAGATAGTTTTATTTTGACGTGACCGAGAAGGTAACTCATTTGACTCCAGTGAATCAAAATGGGAAGTTCTACGTATCTTATCTGTCGGAATCGTTTAGGATTAATTTCTGTTGCCGCGTTAGGACTCGTCTTGTTCAGTTAAAATATTCGTTACCTTAATGTTTCATAAAAAAGGAGCAACGTTTGTTGTCGCTTGTCGGTAAGAATTGGATGCTAGTTTATCAAACTGTATTTCAAAAACGATGACGCAAAGTCATCGAATTATCCAACTTTCCTGTTCAGAGCAACATTTCCCTGCGACAAGTTGCATAGACGGCCTTCGAGGGCTTTGTTATTTCCGATTCATTTGGACTTCAATATCAGTTTAGAGTTTATATCAGACGATAAATACTTAAAACAACTGAATATTAGCACCATCCTTTACCCATTAAAGGTTGCGGGTACTGCAGTGAGATAAACGGTGTTTGAAGATGCTTTTGTTATTTCATTTTAGCGGCTAGAGGAAGACCAATTCCCCCGAGACCAATTCCGAAACCGAAGCCCCGTCCAGGTGAGACTTTATTAAGTTTACCTTAAAAAAACTTCTTATCTTATGTTACAACATTTTTTTCGAGGTAATATTGGGAGCATATGACATATTATAACCCGCGAATAAGTTTTTTAGACGAAAAATGAGATGTATCGACAATTCGTTTACTGGTCTTTGTACATCGATGTCCTTATAGATTGAAATAGTTTCTCAAAATTTTATTGGATAAGGCGCATCACGTGCAAATTGACAGATGGTAATCGGACAGGGTTATTGATAAGATAAATGTAAGTTAGCTTGACCTTTTCTCGCAAACTCAAGTTTGGGTAGTCCGGACCGCTAGAGTGGCTCACTGGTTAGGCACCGGATTTGCATTCGGTTGTCCTAGGTTTGAATCCCATTCTGACTACTGACGGGATTTACTGGCTTCAGTGATCCCAGAGTGAAACCCACAACGCTTGTCTGCCTCCCAGCAGTAGGGATTCTTTACGTGCAGTATAAGTTTCGGGGGTGGAAGCGGAATCTTGAAGCAATCTTCAATCATGAATCACGGCTAAAAAAAGTGAAGGAATCCTGAATCACATCATTTCGCAGGCTGTGAATCATAAATCACGGGCAAAAAATAAATGATTCATGAATCATGAAGTAATTCTATAAACAAATCATGAATCATTAGTCGAAAAATATCTGGGAATAACGAATTATCATAATTATGAGATTCCGCTCCAACCCCAAATATGTTCGCTTGTAAGTATGGATTTCTCCCAGGCTACACGATTTGATAGTTTGATATTTTATTGTTATTAATATTGTTTTTCAGCTAAAGTTATCCAGATACCTGAACACAAGAGGAGGGTTCTCCGGTGTCGTCGTGGTTATCGACTCAACATCTTATACGCGAACTATGGCCAAATGAAACGCCGCTGTTCTGCTCGAAGAAGTCTCAGTAAAGTCAGACGCGTTTGTGAGAACAAGCGAACATGCAGACTATGGGCCTCAAATCGAGTGTTTGGAGATCCTTGTCGAGGTGTCCGTAAGGTTTTGAAGATTGTCTACAGATGCAGGCGAATAGGTAAGAATTGTTCAGTTCAGTTGGCAGATGGACATTGGATAGATAATTCAGTTGATAAGGCTCGAAAATTTTTTTTCTCAAGTAGCCAGCTTGCTACCAAAGGCAAAACTTTGTAAGCTGAACGCCAGTTTTAGTAGCCAATTATATTTTCAATGTGTAATCCTTACCACGTCTGGGACTGTAGCTGTATGCACAAGATCAACTCTATTCGTTTCAAATTTCCTTGCTCGAGAAAGCAGATAAACACCATTCGTTTACCACATTGTTTGTCGTTTTATTAGAAACAATAACTTTAATCAGTCGCAGGTTGTAGCCAGCTTGCTACAAGTTTTCAAAACCTAGTAGTCGCCGTTCTTTTTCTAGTAGCATTGGCCACCTACAAATTGCAAGTTTCAACCAGTTCGGCGACAGATCCTCCTCCTCTTCAGCACCAAAACTCTGGAATGCACTCCCATTACAGATTAAGCTTACGCACAAACTACCTTTAAAAATAAAACGAAAACCTTTTTATCTTCTAAAGCCTAACTAACTAGCATTATTATTGTTACAGCTTAAAACTTTTTTAACATTGTAAATTGAACGTTTTATTGCTTTTATTTTGTACATTTGTAAAGCGCATTTGAAAACTTGCGCTAAATAACTTTCATTATTATTATTATTATTATTATTATTATCATTATTAAGTTCAAGTTTTGGTTGATTACTTTTATGAATTGTTGGTTGGTCTTCAAAGACATTGCTTTTCTTTGACGATGTTTCTACTTTCTTGTTTTAGCTAAGCCTAGGCCCAAGCCCAAACCGCGTCCACGTCCATTACCAGGTACATTATCCAAACTATGCTTATAACTCAAAAGCAAGGCAACACCCACTTTACGCTTTTGGAAACGTGATCTGCTTTTAGAGTACAATTCTTGAGTTTCGCTCTTCCCCAGAGGCGAAGCGGCCGTTTTGGTGCCCTAAGACTAGCTGATGACCAATTGTGCTCTCTCTGTCTTTTTTTTTCTTTTATTTCGGTGTGTAATTTCAAATTTCGATTTTTTTTTGTATTTTTAAACGACAAATACAAATCTATTGTTCTCTTAAATTGTCTATGTAAATTAGTACCGACCGATAACATATTTAAGCTCTTTATGCAATCCAACTTCCAAGCATTTTTAGCTTTAAAGTTATTTTTTGAAGTTGGTACCCTAAATACTGTAATTTCTACAAAAAAATTATTAAGTATAAATGAGGGTACAAAAAATTATCGTTGTTGTTGTTGTTGTCGTCGTCGTTGTCTAAACAAAAGAAATCATCAAAATTACTTTGTTTAAGAACATCAACACGGCCGCTTTGACGTCAGGTGCAACCCGGCAATAGTAAAGATAACTAACAATTAATCACCATGACAGTGATAATGATATTGATAACGCTAGCTATGGTGATGGTTACAGTTGAACCTCGCTAAGTCGAAGTCACTTCGAATTAACGGGGTTTCGAAATGTAGAGAATAAAGTTACAGAAATGTCTGAGGCAAGGCCCTGAGAATTCAAATTGCCGACCGTTTCTTTTCTTTTCAATTATTATTTTTTTCATCTGGCGTAGTCCGTTACCTTCATTCTCTAAGAAAGTTCTTCGATTCACAAAACACAAGATTTTGTAGGTTTCTAATGAATCATCTCCTTTGTTTTTTACAGGCAAACCCTTACCCATGCCAGGTACGTTAAATTTGAGGCTCTTTATAAGTGTCTGTGTTTTCATAGCTCAGGTTTTTCCCGGTCAGACCACTGTGTTGTGTCCTTGAACAAGGCACTTTACCCGACTTTGTTCCAGTCAACTCAGCTGTATAAATGAGTACCAGTTCTTCTTGGAGCTAACCTGCGATGGATTAATGTCCTGTCCAGGGACACTCTTTATTCGCTTAACGCTATGGGGACCGGAGCCAAGGCTTGAAAAAGGATCCGGCTGTTAAGAGATAATAGGAGGTTTCCTTCCATTGATGGGAAATTATCTTTTTTTACTTTAACATTGTTAGTTCTGATTATCTAGCAAGATTTCTTAAATCGTGTTTTCCTCTTTAGTTGGGAAGCGTATCTTAGTCAAGATTGCAACTAAAGGAAGGCGAGGTCGCACAAGGATTGTTGTCAACGGACGTCAATATAGCACTCGAAGACGTGGTTTAATAACTGTTTTAGTGGACTACTATTCAGGTAAGCCGTAGATGCATTTCGAAGTAACCCGTTACATAAGATGCAGCCTAAAAACCAAACATTAAATATAAAGACTAAAAGAGTTTGTTCAAAGAAATAAGCGAAATTTTTCTTCTTTTTTAAAATCCTTTCTAACAATTTAATTTCTATGAGCGTGATACATACACTTAAAATCACCAGTTGCTGCTTACATGGTGGCTCTTAATTTTTCTATTACAAACGATTGAATTTAAAATCAATAGATTCTTATGTTTAAAAGAGATACAGTGGAATTACTACTCGAGTAACTTTCATACGTTTACGATGCAGGTCGCGTTCTGTACAAACGTGTGTTCCGTGGAAGAAGAACGAGTTCACTTCTTTACAGGTTCTTGCAGCGGTTGCGTCGCAAAGGCGGAAAGTAAGAAAACCTGTTGTTTTTTTTGTGGCTTAGATTCTATTCATTTTGTAAACATCTTTAAAGAATTAAATTGTATGTAAGTTGTTATGAATAACACGCCTGACTAGCAATGAAGGAAAGATGGTTGAGAATCTCGCTCAGAAGAAATAACCAATGCTTTTTGGACGAGTCCGTGCGAATAAAATTTTTTTATTTGTCCTTCTTGGTCAGTGTAGCTCCATTAAAAAAGAAGCCATTTGTAGAATTAAAACCAGCAACAAGAGAAAAACAATGCAAGGGCAATATAAATTACCCTCAATGCAGTCTATAAACTGAAGCACTGACTGAACTCTGTCGTGTTGGGAGGCCCGGTTTCGAATCGCAGCCGGGCCTTCACTCGAAGTAATAAAGGTGCCGCCTTTGCTCTATCATCTGCAAACGGTTTGACCTTCGCGTGTTCTGTGTTGAGGACGTTAAACCGTAGGTCCTTGGAGTCCTTCGACTGGATTGTAAAACCTGTTGGATTCTCCGACTAACCAAGAGTAGTGAAGCTTAATAAAAAAGAAAAACTGGTATGCTCATTTTTCTTACATAACTCTTTACGTACAACCAACAGGAAGATTGTCCTGATCGGCTCGAAAGGTCAAGGTTCTGTAACCTTTTCAAGAAGTCTCCAGCGTCTTCTACGCAGCTTGAGTGGGAAACCCATACCAAGGAGAATCCGTGGATCATTTGCGATGATCGCTTACACAGGAAGGGGAAAGAGACCGCGTTGGGTTACGTTGGTTCGAAAAGGCCGACGGGACAGCCGAGTGACTCGACGTATACCACTGCCAAAACACAACAGACGTAAGTTCCCTAAAGTGCCTACGTCATGAAATAATTTGTTACGTCAGTGGGTAGACCTTTCTAAAATAGGAACAGCGTTGAAAGAATTTGGTCAAAGTCTGTTATGATTCTCGAGATATTAACATTTAAAATTACAAAACACAACAAAAATTAGTAATTATTCTGGAGAATACCTCGAGATACATCAACAGCCAAAATTTGGTTTAAATTTTTTAATTCAGTTCCTTTTAATCTGTTGTTGGATTGATCCAAAAACATCCGATTCGCCGATTCGCTGTTGGCAGCTTGAAGGTAGACCAGCTTATCTAAGGTTTAGGTGTGTTTTACACCCAAGGATTTTCCTACAATACCTACGGTAAATTAAGACTTTTCCAAGTGTTGAATATTAAAAGCAACGTAATTGAGAGAAAGAAGATCTAGATATACTGAAATTTCTTGAGCCCCTCTTGATACAGCCGGGTAATTTTAACGGTCTGTACATGACGTAGAAAAGTCCTTGCAATCAGATTATGTCGAAAATTTTCAGCCCTCTAACGAATCCAGGATTCGAAATTTGGTTGTAGTGGTGGAACTTGGCGCTAGTATTGTTCACTCCCCTTGAACTAAAGCAATCTCTCTTCCCTTTCTCTAGGTGTTTTTACTGTGGACATTCGCAGTGAAGGTCGTTATGATCCATACCGCGGTAAAGCCGTTATTTCCATCAATGGCAAGAACTTCTCCCTGAAGCGAAGAGGATTCAACGTTGTTGTAGTGGATCACACCACTGGTAAGTCGATTGTGAAGTTTTTGTGACAATCAGAAACATTTAAAAGGTCAAGATCTAAGTTTCTGCTACCGCCGAGTTTTCTTGGATAGTTTCATTCACAGTTCACTTGATAATGGCAATTCTACAACCCTCAAACATCGCGAATTACGCCAAAGATGGCACCTACACATTTACCCAAAATTCCTAGATTCAAATTGCCCATAAAAACGCGTAGTTAGAATCTATAACCTCAAACTTGACACACACAGTGCGGTTAGTACAATGAAAGGTTTTACCAACTGCTACCTTCCCTGGCTTTCTTTTAGCGGTGTGACGTTCGCAGTGCATTGTGGTATCACTTCACCATTATTGAGTTATTGAATAAAAGACTACTCAGAATCTGATTCAGAGACAATGTTCAGATACTTTTTAATAATAACTAAATAATAGATAAGGTTACCTGAATTGACGATCGAGTAGCAGACTTGTTAATATTATTTTTAAAACATAACGGACAACTGAGTTTCTTTACACTTGTTTCGATAGTCTTCTGCCTTTGTCAGTGCTTTAATGAACTTCTTAATGGTGGTGTATATATTGGAAGAAAAGTAACAATTGTAATTGATACTGATTGAGATAATAGAATTATGTTAAATACAATAAGTGGCACATCATACATAGTGCAAGTTTGGTACTGGAGTGTTTGACCTGAACATTGCGCGAGGGTTTTTCTCAAAGCAGCTCAGTGCTTCAAATATTCATTGATTTGCGATTCGTAGAAAGTCGATGCCTGTTCGATTATTTTAAAACAGTGTTCGTTGCAGACTGAAAGACATATTTTTGAGCTGTTAAGTGTTCGTAAATGTGCGAGACCCTGTCCGTTTTTTATGTTCTTTTACTCGTGTGTTGAGTGCCGAGATGTCTGTCCGACATTACAGCCTGCACAAGAGAACTTGTACACCACACACCAGCGGAATCCCTTAGGGACAGGGTCTTTCACATCAAAAAAACTACCTATTTTGTAAAAGTAACTAACTGGTTCTTACTGTAACTCTCTCCATAGTTCTTTAACTGCTTTGCTTGATCACAAAATTTGCTTTGTTTTAGGACGCATTGTTGCAAGAAAATCTTTCAACACTGGCAGGAGTTCAAGAGCTGTTTTCTCTATGCGAAGATATTTGAGAATCCTATTAAGATCTCGCCACAGGTATGTTTTCTATGTTTGTTTTTTCCCGAGATAGTGCATGGCATTGAAGTTAACGGTGACTCTGCATGAATATAAAACCGTTGGCTCCAGCAGTATTAAGTCCGCGGCAACGTCGCTTTTATGTTAAACAGTTTCCTAGTTTTTACCAAGTTATGGTCAATTTTAATCCCGGTCTAAAGGAGTAAATTTGTTACTATTCAGGAACTGTTAAGACGTCTGTTTTGAGCTGTTAAACAGAAATCACTGGTAGAATTGTTTTTTTCTACGCAAGCAAACTTGTTTCCCATTGGTTTTTGTCCGACCAGGCAGTTAGCTCTTTGTTACAGATTTTTCATACAGTTTTGAGCACACGTGTTTTAGCTGTACACTTGTTACTGCGAAAAGGTTTGCTATTCTATATTTTGTACCTAAGTTAGAACTGAACCTTTTGCAAGTTTTAACAGTTTTTCAATATATAGATAGAGCAAATAAATCGTTTTTTGGCCCCATCTTCTGAAATACCATGATCGTGGGCCAAAACGAGACATATTTCAGTTAGCACTAATAGTAACTCAACTTGCAAGACTAGTAGCCGTTAGCAACAACTCTAAGGTATCTCTGATATGCGCCAGGTTTATGGTTGGTTGGTGTATGGTTGGGGTAAGCTTTATCTTTCTTTTGGTTGCTTCAAATTTCTGTGTCCTCTACACGAACTAAAAATCCTGATACGTGTTTTACAGGTTAATCGTCCTTGTTGCCGCGCAAGGTAAAGTAGGCCGCAGAGCCCGCACAGGACTTCATCACTACTTTAGGAGATTTGCTGGCTATGGAAGTGCCAAGTATTCTGCATTTGCGTTAGTCGGGTACAACAAGTACAGGCGTACTCGTAGAGGAAGGTTGATACTGAACTTGCCTCCTTGGGTAAGACGGGTGCAATACCGTAGAAGACGAGGACCCAGCATTCTTTCCGTCAGGATTCCTCTATACAGAGGTGTTCAACCACGCCCACCACCTAGACCCAAGCCGCAGCCTAGACCACAACCTCGACCGAAACCGCGTCCAAGACCAGGACCCAGACCCCGTCCGAGACCAAGACCAAGACCCAGACCCCGTCCAAGACCATTCCCACGTCCAAGACCAAGGCCTGGTCCAATACCAAGACCGTTCCCACGTCCAAGACCTGGAGTGATCCCCCGTCCCAGACCTGTCCCTGGTAGACGACCAAAGGCTCCACGTAAGTATTATTTTGTGCTGTGATGTTCTTCAAAATGTGTTTGACAAACCAGAAGGTGAAACAAGTTGTTAAAAAAATTCGCGCTTAGGTAAGAGTGCTTAAAGTCCCTATCAAGCTTATTTATTTCTAAAATCTAGATGAAAAGTAGAACCCTTTAATAGTAATTTTCGAAAATAAAACCTTTTCTCGCCGTTCATTTCTTAGACTTGAAGCGTGCAATGATGACGTAGCACGGGGCATAAAGAAGAGACAATCTTTTTTAAAAAAAGTCAATTCTGACTGCATTAGTCACATTGTTATAACTTTAATCAATGAATTATTCCTTTGAAATTGTTTAAAATAAAAATTTTATAAATTTTTTTAAGAGAAATGGAATTTTCTAAACAAAAACCACACAACTCACTGCTGCTACGTCACAGGTTACCAGTCCCCGGCCTGCTCGGTCAAAATTTACATTCCAATCTTTTTTTGATTAAAAAGCATACTTAGACGTGGAAATTTTCTTTGGTTATTCGAATTTTGAGTTCACAGATGACAACAGTTTTAATCCAAAAAGTAAAAAATTAAGCTTGATAGGGACTTTAAGTAACGGTCCGTGTAGGAAATAGAGGTGAACGGCAATGGCATGCAGAAAGGTGCTAATTGGGATATTATTAAACTTTTGATCTGACTGGCTAAATTTGAAAATGGTCAATACCTTGATAAGTTAGCTAATGTATTTCTTTCCAGTCTTCTCATTTGTTCCTTTCTAATTGAAATATTGTTTTTAAATTTAAGAAAAATTCTATGCGGGAACATTGAAATTAAAAAGTTTTCTTCCCTTTTGTTTTGGATTTCTATGAATGGCTTAAACATTATAGCACAAAAGAAAGATTGCTTTAAAATAGAATTTCAATGCTCTTTACCTTTAAACTGTATTGTGAAAATTTAAACATTCTGGTGTGGGGAAAGCGAAATGCCGTAGAACAATGGGAGGTTCTCTCGTTCTTACACGGACCATTTGTTAAAAGGCAAAGACAAGAAAAAGGCAAAATGTTCTGTAGCCAACTGAAACAACATATTTGATGTGAAAAACTGTCCCAGTATATAGGGCATAATATTATCCGACCATCTTGTGCTTTTTGTAGATACTCCTCGCAAACAAATCTAATGAAACTTTGTTTGCTTTTTAGATACTGTTTCAGGGTGTTCTGCAACCGCTGATATTGGTTTCCTTATCGATGGCTCAAGAGACATCGGCGGGACCAACTTTGAGCTTGAGAAAATCTTCGCCAAAGCGATAGTCAAGCGTTTCCCTATATCGCAGCATCAAAGTCACATTGGAGTAACAACATATTCCGGTACAGCAAAGTCTGAATTCAAGTTTGGAAAGTACAACCGGGCATCCTCTATACTCAGGGTGATCAACCAAATTCGTTACCCGAAACGCTACGGCCGGAATCTTGCTGGTGCTATAAGGGCAGCATACTGGCACTTCTTTGCGAAGACTCCATCCTACATCCACCGGGCACTCGTCGTTATCGTTGGCGGGCGACAAACTACCAGGAACTATGGTCTCTTAAGGAGGATGAAAACGAGGCTGCGCAGACACAACGTGTTTGTCTACGTTGTATCGATCGGCAAGGGTCACCATCGTTACGTCTCCTCATTGGCGATCAATAGAAAACACGTGTTCAAGGTTCGATCGTTCAGAAGCCTGATTTCAAGAGCGCGTGTTATTGGTAGAGCAATCTGCGAGGAAATGGTAAGTTAATAATAATAATTAGCATTTATATAGCGCCTTTCCATGGGTACATGCTCAAAGCGCTTAACAATAGTTTACAGTTGACTCCGGTATTGAGGGTCTTAGACAGTCCGCTCTACACGGCTCGCAACTATTTTCCTAAGAGTTGCCCTCAGTTAGTAGTAGAGACAGGCCACAAAACCAGGATCACCCTACTCTTTGTCGACAAGTCCTCGATAGGAGACCGAGAGACTGGGCCTACGGTTTAACGTCCTTATCCGAGAAGACGCGAAGGTCTAACCGTTTGCAGATGTTAGAGCAAAGGCAGCACCTTCTCCTCAGTTTTTTTTAAGACCCTGAGTGAAGGTCCGGCACCGGGAATCGAACCCAGGCCTCCCGCACGAAAGACTGGTGCCTTACCAACCAGGCTAACCA
Source organism: Hydrozoanthus tunicans (assembly GCA_026413305.1). Classification (NCBI taxonomy): domain Eukaryota; kingdom Metazoa; phylum Cnidaria; class Anthozoa; order Zoantharia; family Hydrozoanthidae; genus Hydrozoanthus; species Hydrozoanthus tunicans. Next base: position 9,280 of record JAOBAT010076531.1, on the reverse strand, counting down.
GTTCTTCATCCAATGTCTGGAGTACCCAGCTATGTATTTCGGCTATATATTTCTGCTCGACTAGACTGCAGACAAATAAGACCACATTGGTTTATTTTAGTGGAGCACCTTGCGCTGGATCAAACAGTCACATGACCGCAGTGCCTACGTCATAAGTTTTCCGCAGTGCTTACGTCATAAGGTCGCAAGTTTAACATATATAATTTTTTCTCCGACCTAAGGGAAATGGTTGGAAACACTTTCACTTGACATCTAGCAAAAAATATCAAAGCACGCTGTTCTACTGTCTATCGGTAATACAATTGAGCTTGATCAACCGTTGCAAGCCTTGTTACGTCATTGCGCCAAACTCGCGCCCAGTCCACTGGTAAACTATATAGCTATGTTTGAAGCCGTAGTACAGGGCCGATTACCATTTGCACGAAAAAACCGGTTGGATGAAAATTTTCGCCGAGTAATGGAACAGTTTCTGGCGTGGCAGACATGTGATCATGCAGTGACATCGAGTTGTTACAACGCTGTTTATCAAAACTTATTTCAGAGGCAAGCAATACAGATTATGTTCTAAACGTCCAAAAGGAAACTTGGAGCCTTGTTGAAAGTAAAAAACACTGAAACTCGCCAAATGAGTGAAAATATTCAATTACTATTTACTGAGCTCAAGTTTGTGTCACAGTTCAAGCTGTAGTCCGATCGAGATCGAAAGATAGATCGTAAAATCAAGGTCAAATTCCCACATAATATCTAACAGCATCAGTTTAACAAATTAAAGAGCTTAAAACAAACTAACAACTGCAATAATTTCCAACTGAAAGCAGAACTGATTGTTAAGACTAGCATGCAAATTGAACATTGTGCTTTGGACAATTGGCCAAGCGCGCGAAAAACTTGTTCAATCGAGTCTGGGACGAGAAGTAAATCGCAAAAGTACAGAAATTTTCTGTCATTCCGGTTGAAATGGAAAAAGAGGAATACGTTCGAGGTTTTCCAAAATCTTCCAGTGGAATAGAACGTACAATTTGAAATTCTCCCCGAAATTTCCGGTTTTTCTGTGCAGATGGTAAGCGGCCCAGGTTTTGAATAGTTTTTAAATTAACCCGAAGAAACTGATGGTCATACTCTTTGAACCATTTTAAAAACCCGTTTCTTAGGTGCAATTTACGGTATCATGAAAGATATTCGTTGCAAAACCTGCAGTCAGTCGCATTTTCGCGTTCAAATTTCTTGTAGTTAGTTTTAAGGGGGAACCATCGTGAATGAATAAACCTCTCCTAACAATTAACTTGCTTTGTGGTTACAGAAATACGTACCAGATCTGCTACGGAGAGGACTTGTCTTGCAAACACCCAAAGAAGAAGGCGAAGAGGAAGAGGACGAACTCGAAGATCGCGGTGCCCAATAAGAATATCGGAAAACCATACAGACAACGTAGAATTAGTTTACGAACGTCTGACTCAGACGAGTTACATCATTTCAATGAAACGGTAGATTAGAATTCAAAGCATGTATTATCGTGCAAACTGAAATAAAGTAATGAGCATTAAAATTTGGTATTGTTTTGTGTTTACGGGTAATAGTTACGCAGGTTGGGTTTCTCGAAGAGAAAAAGCAACTTAGTTAAGAACGTTTCCAACTTAAAACTCTTAAGGACTGATTACTAACATACGAAGCCTGAAGTATTTTGCTAAATTCAAAAGGCTTTTTTCTCTCGTTAATTTGAAAGGAAACCTGTGCTCAAACTCTATTTCTTGACATGTCAAAACATCAGTTGGGAAGTCTTCTTTCTAAAGCGATTCATGTTATTAACATTAAGAAAGTACTAGTCATTCCCATATCGAGGCTGTACTGACGTCGCAACCTGAAACTGCAGTTTGCTACCGAAGGAACAAAAGATTTTTGTTAAATTACTTAAAATGTTTTTTATTCTGTTGGATAATTTTGCAACAAATGTAAGCAAAAAACAGCCCGAAGAGCCAATTCTTTCGAGTTAAGTTGCCTCCATGCGATTGACTAGTGTTTTTTTACAGGCAAGTTTGCATTTTTTTAAACTCTGCCGCCAATCGAAAATGGGCTGATACATCTCGAGGCAGATACGATATCTTTTTCATTTCACATACATTTTAAATGTATATAAAAAAACGAGGGTGATCTTTATCGTTTTAGTCGAACAGAGTACCACCGTCAACGTTGGTTAATTGGCAAAGTAAAAAACGTTTTACTTCAAGCCTGACACCAAATGGTTTGTTGAATTTAGTAGGTTTTCTTTTTAAGACTTTTTCGTTTTATGTTCGCCCCAGGCTCCCATTAGCCAGTTTTGCAACGGGGATACTACCAGTAGGCAGTCTCAAACTGGTTCTAAATTAAAGTTAAAAAGCGCGGGTTATTTAAGTAAGCATTTATATCGATTTTTTTCGATATTATAAAGATTTGATTGATTTTTCTGATCAGGCAAATGACTTTTCTTTATCAATATATACAATTTATTGGTTTTCTCAGCATTCGCATATCCCGCCAAGTCGCCCACAACAGCGGTGAGGCTGAGAAAACCCGCGACAAAAACACTTCGGTGTTTTTCCATGCTTTGTACACGAACCCTTACAAAAACTTTCATTGCAAAGCTGTGCAACTTGCTCGGTTAGGGCTTGAACATCTTTCTGTAGTTCCATACTTCGAGACTTTAAGTTGCATACAGTGTTGTGCAAATCTTTGATCAAGTCTGACTGCTTATCATTAATAGCTACCAGTTTATCACTGATAGCTACCAGATAACAACTAAGTTCAGGCTCTGCGCTTGAGCCCGCGGCACTATGAGCACAAGCCAGTAACTCGGCACAATCATTTATAACTCGCTTGTGTTCATTGAACGCTTTGTAGCACTTGCGTTCTTCGGTGTTCGTCAGTTGTGACTTTCTATCTTTTTCAACCAAAACAACAGCTGACATAACGACATCGCTATCTTTTCCTACCGTCAAGTCTTCATTTTGGCAAGACGTTTTATCCTGACCATTTGAGGAACTGTCACAACTGCTCTGATTGCCGTAATATTTTGCTTGATTTTCCGTGTAACCTTGGTCCATGGTTTCACTGGCTAAATTATTATCACCATAGTATCACCATCTTTTTGTCTCTAACATTTCTGCGAAGTGCAAAACTTGCCTGCTTTATCGTCCAACTCAGCTATGTTTCGAAGCACTTGCTTAATTCTATATTCACGGGCTTAGCAAGCACTGAAGTATGGTTGAAGATTTTTTCTCGGAAAATTGCGTCACAATTCGTTAAGTACATCTTTACTTTTTCGCGCGCACTTTGCAGAACTGTACTGCGCATGCTTAGTTTGGTGTACGCACGCATGATGCGAACAGGCCAAACTTAAGCTATGATAAGAAGAGTCTTAAAATGGTCCAACATGTCTCGAAACGATTTGCACAGAGATGTTGCAACATTGCGTCCCACGAACAAAACTTGCTTTGTAACAAAAATTGCACTGCAATTTATGTCAGCATGGAGCAAATGTAATTTCTGATGATGCACCTCGAATCAAAGGCCGGAACCAGGACCGAAGATGGCAGTCGGCCGCGTGGGCTGCCAGCGGACGAGGCAAGGAAATGAAGGAAATGCGGGGTGGGGTAACAAGAGAGGCGAAATTCAACGCTGACCATCTGAGGCCACCATACATAAAAGACATGCTTTTTTCTTGCAACTTGACAAGTTTATTATAAGCTTAAACTGGAACCAGCCCTCCAACACAAATCATTTTCTTTTTTTTCTCTTCTTATCAAGTCCAAACGCCGCTAATCGAGCCGTAGACAGCTTGGTAACATGTTTCTTGTTGGCGCCTCGAAATCTCATAGCAAGTCTTTTCTTAACTGCTGCTTCCTTAAGTTCTTTAGCAGATCGCTTACGCCGCCATCTTGATTTGTTTTTTACTATTTTAGTTGAGGCTGATTTATCAGAGCTAGGTGTCGATAAACTTCCGTTATCAGTACTTTCTTTACTAATAGTCGCGTTTTCCTTCACATTTAAAATATCTCCTCCTACATTGCTATTATGCGGTTTCTTCCACTTAGCTTTCCTTTTGTTGCCTTGATTTTGTAAATCGTCTGTGGTATTTTTTTCGCTGATGGAAAAAAACAAAAGCAAAATTAACCTCCCGATTAATGAATAATTTTGCTTATCGATTAAATATCGAAGATGAATAAACGGTTCACTTCTTTCTTGTTACTTTCCTTAAACGAATTCACATGTAAAAAAACCCAAAAGTTTTAGCTTAAATTTTCAAAAAAATTACAGAAAATCTACTGTACCTTTCCTGCTCATTCAAGGAGGCAAGAATTTGCACCTTGTGTTTATAATCTCTACCCTTCTTGCGGTATTTCTTTTGATCTCTGCGTTCTTCGGCTTCCGGCCTGAAAAAGAAAGGTTGGTCAGAAGGATTCCATGCAAGTAAAGTCAAGGATGTACGATTTGTTCAACAGCAAAGGTCGTGTAGTGCTTGATATGTGATTGTTTCAAGGGCAAAGGTCATTTAGTACTTGATGTGTGATTGGTTTAAGCGCAAAGGTCAAGGACTGCTTGATGCGTGATTAGTTCAAGGGCAAAGGTCGTGTAGTGCTTGGTGTGTGATTAGTTCAAGGGCAAAGGTCATCTAGTGCTTGATATGTGATTGGTTCAAGGGCAAAGGTCATTTAGTGCTTGATGTGTGATTGGTTTAAGCGCAAAGGTCAAGTACTGCTTGATGTGTGATTGGTTCAAGGGCAAAGGTTATTTAGTGCTTGATGTGTGATTGGTTTAAGCGCAAAGGTCAAGTACTGCTTGATGTGTGATTGGTTCAAGGGCAAAGGTCGTGTAGTGCTTGATGCGTGATTGGCTCATGGGCAAAGGTCGTGTAGTGCTTGGTGTGTGATTGGTTCAAGGGCAAAGTTCATCTAGTGCTTGATATGTGATTGGTTCAAGGGCAAAGAGCATGTAGTGCTTGGTTCAAGGGCAAAGGTCATGTAGTGCTTGGTTCAAGGGCAAAAGTCATGTAGTCTTTGATGTGTGACTGGAGAAAGGGCAACAGGTCATACAGTAGTTGATGTGTGATTGGTTAAAGGCAACAGGTCTAGTAGTGTTTGATGTGTGATTGGTTTAAGGGCAACGGGTCATACAGTACCTGATGTAAGATTGTTTCAAGGGCAAAAGGTTTAATGATACTCCATAAAGAAAACAATGCGACAAAACAAACAAGTCTATTTCAATAGCTAGGTTTTGATTTTGCTATCTACGATTTTCTGCAATTCACTTGCCTGTACTGAACTGCTTTCTTCAAAGACACCCACTGGTTCAACTCTCGGTCGGGACAGCTAAGGATCTGCGGGAAAACGACTATTGTCATCCAACACTCCAAAAAACGAACAAAAACGATCTTTAGAGCTTTTCTGCACTGCTTAATGTTTTCAAGTATACAGTTGCAAAATCTTAAACTCTTGAAGTTTTTAATGACACTGTAACAGCTTTTCCGATAAACTAAATAAATTTCTACGCCACGGTGGCGTGATAAAGGTCAATAATTAATTCAGCAGTTTGAATTTGTGTGGATGAGTTTTATCTCACACGGGCTTTTTGAGGTTGTTTCTACACAGTACACGGGGGGGGCACAAAGTGCCCGCGGCCTATAACTTTGTCCCATTTCAACTAATGACAAAGAAACTTGGCACAAATATAGTTTGTTGCAAGACCAATTAGTTGGAGTGTTTTAATTAGCATTATACGTCACAATGACGTCATAATGACGTCAAAAAAGCGAATTTTGTCGTTTCCTTCAGCTTTGCCGTATTTCAAGCAATTCAAACAATAACCATCACAAACTTAGATGTTTACAAATGAAATACGTTGCTTCAACAAAATGAGTGAATTTTACAGCAAGAAAATATTAGCTAGGGAAATTTTCAGAAAGCGTTTTAGAGTGGGGGGGGGGTTAGAAAAAGGCTCCAGGAAATAACTTTTAATTAGAACAACAATAAATTAATTGAATTGTTTAGGCACAAGTAAAACAGTAACTTCTGACATTCCAGAACCGTCAATTCGGATAGTGTCGTACTCGGATGTATTTTTTTCAAAATTCGTATACAATATGACGTTATAACCTATGACGTCGTAATGACGTAATAACTTAATTAATGCATGGGAAAATTATTTGACTCTTCATCTAAAATTATTATACTAATACATCAGAAAAACCGACACCAGCATAAAAGATTCTAATAAAGGAATACATTAACGAAAAGTAAGGTTAAATAAAGCTGTTACCATGGCAACAGCTGGCACGCCAATCATCCAATTTTTTTTTTGAGCATGAAGTCCAATAAATTTTAGGAAAAGTCAACGAATTTGAAGGTTTTTGCTCTAATATTGCCAAAGTTACAATTAGTTGAAATCGGCGCGGGCACTTTGTGCCCCCCCCCCCCGTGTAAGATAGGGTTATACTTGCCTCTTCAGTCGTTAAGCCAAAATCGTTTGGAACAACAGAGCGATACTTGAAACAACATGGAAGGTCACCAATGATATCTTCATAATCCAACTTGTAATATTCATCAAAATACTCTTCAAATGTCTTATCATCTGAAAAAAGATTACAGTGGTGTCAAAATAGTATAGTAGTTCTAGTAGTACAAAATTAGGTCACTCGTTCTAGCTTACTTTAAAAAATAGAAATTTATATAATAAGATAAATTGTAATTTCTATAGACGTACTGATCATAGTTACGACTCTTAAGCAGTTACACTATTTTTTCTCTCCTTTAAAGTGCATATATTGTTAACATTTTTCTTTGGATCAAATCATTTCATATACAATTTAAAGTACTTCTGCAAAAAAATTTGGTCAAATTGTTGTTTTATTTCAATTGCTCAACTAGCAAAATTTTCAGATATCTTGGTTCACAACCGCGTTTCAGGGGAATGGGACTTGTAACATTGAGCAAATGAGATCTGACAACTATATGAGGAACTGGAGAATATAATCCTGAATTCAAAGTCTCTGATTCACTCATGTCCATTTTGCTGTCTCTTGATCCAGAGTTGTCCGGGTATGACGTCATAACCCAGTCCCCCTACAGCGCGGTCGTAAACCAACAAAACTTGAGCCTCAAATGTGTATAAAAAATCGAAAATACGACCGAATTCGAAAATTCGTTTCATAAACTTCCTTAGTTTCCAAACACTTTAAGTGATTACAAAAATAACTGTTATTGTTATAGGCACTTTAACAAAGTTATAACAAGTCATATACAATCAAACGACAGTTAGAAAGTGATAAACAAAAGCAGTCGATACTTTCTGAGCGCCATGTATACCTGGATTGAATGTAGGTTTGTGTTTTCGTAAAGCCTGAGTCAGTCTGGACGCTCGCTTGCGTTTCTTTCCTGTTAACATTTCATTCTGACTATCCTCCACGTAATCTGCATCCATCTGCAACGTTGGAAAATCTCTATCAGACATTTGCAATAATTTTAAGTACAAAAATAACAAAAAATAAAAGAATCTATATGGTTTTCAAACTGCACTCACATTAAAACTCGGATCTTCGCAGTGTGGTTCTAAACGAAAATCAATCTCCGTTAGTCAAATTTGCCAGTATCTAGACAGATAAAACACTGCTCATAGAACACTTCATGTAACAATAATAATGGCTTTTCTCAAATAATAGTACTTGAGGTTTCCTCAAATTTTCATTTGTTTCATAACTCTTATTTATGTTTTCGTGAATTCGGATTTCATTTTGGTTCTTTCTTTTTTTTTTTTTCTGATCACTTTCTGTTGAAATAGAATGGGCAACCGACTAAATTAGTTTTCTTACTCGTTATTTTATTTTTGTTTCCGACCACTATAATTCTACTTTTAATCAGTATTTATTTGACTTGTAATGTTTTCGAAGATTGTGGAAAAAAATATGTTGTTGACGAAAATAAACAGCCTTTAATTCGTACAAATAAACACTCAGTGCAAGAAACTAAAAATACGGTGTAGTCTAATACTGCTTCCAGACGCCTAGCTACACGGTAACAGCTGGAAGTCTGGGGCAGAAACAAGTTTTCACTTTGGTGACGTCACGAAAATGGTCCGATTCCAAAAAGAAGAAAAAAGTGGAATTCTTAGTTTCCAAAGAATCAGTTTAAAGCCAAGGCTGTTTAGTTAACAAAAAGCCTAAAAAACTAAATATCATCTAGAAAAAGCCACGCAATCAAAACTTTACAGTAAAATAGGACCCAGTTACCTAGGAGATAAAACACCAACCTTCATCGGCATACATTTCACCACTGCCATCATCTCCCTCCCATTCGTCCCAGTTTGGTTCTGCGAGAAAGCAATGGGTAAATCCAGTCTTCTGACGGGCAACTTTTTTAAGTGGAGGGAGGAGGGGGGGGGTAATGTAGACTGTGCGAGGGGTCACCCAGACAACAAGCCAGCATTGGCCCTGACTGAGTGAAATGGAGAAAAAAAAAGGCACATTTCCAGGAATGAATGGTGTGTTACCCTCTTTATATGAAATGCAACTGACTCACGTTTCTGTATTATAAGTCGAAACTATCGCGGCTGCAAAAAGCGTGAAAAAAGTCTTACAAAGAAAAAATGTATCAGTGTTTTTAATGCCTGATTTTCTGGAAAAGAGTTATGACAATCGACGACATTCCAGCATAGTCTTTGATTTCTTTGATGAAGATCACTTTCTGTTAAAGTTCTAAAGAAACATCCAAGTTCCCTTTTCTTTTTTTTCAATTTTGTTTTTGCACTATTTACTGAAAATTTTACATTTTATCTGGTGGGTCAATGAGCTTTCGTCATCGGGTCATTGACCCAAGACCCGTCTCTTATCTGGAACACTGAGTACTCGCTTACCCCTCCCTCAGGTTTGGCTTAGAGCAAAATTTGGAGCAAGGTAAAACTAACTTTATGCTAAGGGGAGGGTAGGTCGTTTGCCAGACATCACCAAGGCTAATCCTCAATGCAAACACTTAAACTGTTCAAAAAGTGATACGATATGCAAGACGGGGCTTACTAGGTTTCTAGAACAAACAAACCCGGGAAAACACATCACCATTAACTTAAACAAACTCACCAGTAAACGTAAAATGCCTCAATAAAAACTTCGGAAGAGGAAACTAACTAATTTACAACTTTAAGAGCGTTTTATAGAAGTAGGTTAAACTATATACTATATCTAATATTATTAAATTTTCAATCTCGAATATTGCGATTCGCGCGTTCTGATTGGTTCATTCAATCTCGGTTATCAGCTCAT
>JAOBAT010076520.1:0-20467 GCA_026413305.1 Hydrozoanthus tunicans | reverse complement strand
GGGGGCGTGGGGGGAAGGAACAATAAAGAAAAGTCCTTGTAAGAGCACATTACAGAAGAGGGTTAGGCTCTTGCCATGGGAGCGTGCTTTCGCGGGAAATTTAGAAATCACCGTTGTTTTTGACGCCATTTCTATGTTTCGCACGTGTTTTACTCACAATTGATAATCAATTTGGGTTATTCGTACTACCAAACTGAACCAGTTGATAAAACACTATAAAGAGATGATCAATTTTCCTTCCTTGAAGAGTAGAAATACTTCGTCTTGTTCACACTTAGTCTTTTAAACCTTTTTAAACTTGTAAATTTTGAACCGTTTTTTTTGCCTGTTGACAGTTCTGACACATAATTTTTGTTTGTCAGATGCCAATGCCAGAATTTTGGAATGGAAAAATACGTAAATTTGTCATCGACTACTGGGTGGAACCATCTGGAAACCAATCTCGAAATGCAAGTGTTTTGGGACTGTCGTGGCATAAAGTGATCAACAATAGTTCAGTTAGAAAGGCCTCTTTGAGGGATCTAAACCAATCTTCCATTTACAAAGCTCAGATCAAAATGTGTACCGGGGGAGGGTGTAGTAAGCCTAGCTCTGTTTTTTCGATACGGAGCTTGAATCGCAAGTCACTGGGTAAGTGAAGTGCAGGATTGTTGTAATTCTTGGGTATTCTTTATAGTTCTGTGGGTACAGCCTCAAAGAGGGGTACCCACTTTGTTGTCGTCTATGTCCGTTCCTAAGCAACTACCACTTCGGAAAAACTTTGGAGCTCGGGGTGAATTCGGGGCATCGAGTATTATTTGAACCATTCGGGACCAAACAGGTATAGCAACAAAACTAAAGAATGATAATCGATTTCGACTGCAAGGTACTTTGACGAAGGCCAGATAAGTTGGATGTTTAGATGCTAAGTTAGGTTAAATTAGTCAGTTATCTTTAGTCGCAGCTTTCATTTGTTGCTACAGTGACTTCTAGACTGTTAAATGCAAGGTCTTTTAAGTTTTTGGCCAGTTTTAGAGACAAAATTCCTTCGCAAACGTAACGACAGCAGAAAACTCTTGACAAGGATTAGCAGGTGGTGGCGAACAAAAACACGGAACAAAATTACTCGAACCTCTGTGAATGACTTAGTGTTACTACCAAGAAAAGCTCCATAACATCAAATACTTAATGCCGATTGTTGCACAAACCAACGTTCAGTAACAATGTCGTGTGATACATTTACACTCTGATTCGAGAACTAGAGATTTATAAGTGGCAAGTAGAGATATTAAGTTTATCTTCGATTATTCAACATATTATAATATAATTTTGGTCGGTGACCAAAAGACTGCTTGCAAACATAAATAAAAAAAATAATACATTATTACTTAAACAAAATTAGCTTCGTAATAGTATAGTATAATGTTATCTAAGGTTATACCCACATTCGAACATTATGAGCCTGTTTTTGCCATTGCAAAACAACAGACAGTAAGTGCGAACTTGTTTGGATGCGTTCAAAGTCAGTTTAAAAAGATCCGCAACTTTTATCCCTGCTGCTTAGGTTAGTAATTTCTCATGCCATTCGAGGCTGTAGGAGATCTCATGCGAGATGATTAAGAAGTAAATAGAAACGATTTGCACTAGTCGTGTGATCTCTCGTAGTCATCTCTCAATAACCCCCGTAGATTTTGGGAGGTTCTAAGTATAATTTTATTGTATAGTATACAGCTATCATCTACAGTTTGTTGTTTATTGCGAATAGGTATATACAGCATGTTGTACTGCGAGTAACCAGAGAGTAAGGAGTGCGTTTGACATGCTTAATGAACCCAGCACATAAGTTTTGCTCGGGATGAACGAGGTAGACTCTGTCCTAGTGCTTCTTGCGAAACGAAAAACGTGCCATCATTGTCTAGCCCATCTGTTCGATACTTTCAATAGCTTTTTCATAGAATAGGACGCGCTCTTCATCTTGTCGAACACACTAAACACTTATAAACATGCATATCTTCCCTTTTCATTGTAAAAACACCAACGCTGCCGTTTCTTGCAATTAAAAAATTCGCATTTTGTCAAGTAAGATTCAGATGAAAAAGGGACTGATTGACATTTCAACTGACCTTGATTTCGGTAAACAACAGATATGTATTCTACCAGGCAAAAGAACGTTTAATTAAACTCATTCATTCAATCAATCACGCACTAAAAAGTTAGAATAATCACCAAACGCTGCTTGTGTGCTTTTGACTTGTTTTTTATGTTTGATCGGTCAAAAATGTTTTTTTTGTTCTTGGTTCCAAATAACTCAACAAAACTCACCAGTAATTCCAAGAGAAAGTGATAGCCGCCCTATTTACTAAAACTAAAGCGCAGATGGTTTTATTAGTGTATTAGTTATCAGTGGACAGACCTGGCTTAGAGTGGAATAACAATGAAAACATTTCATCTAAATCTTCTATGGTTCTCAAGATATTAACTAGTAAAGTTTTCAACTGATGACGTCATGAGTGGTTTCGACAAATTTGCAATTTTTAAAATCTGCTGCCAATCAATAAACAGTGGATGTGTCTCAAGGTAAAAAGATCATCAGTCCGAGTTTGACCCAAGTTCATCCGAAGTTTATGGAATGGCAGCAAATTCAAAAAAGAAATGCAAGTTGTTGAAACAACTCATGATGTCATCAGTTAAAAACTTAAATGCTAAAATCTCAAGAACCGTGAAAGGTTTTGACAAAATGTTTCACCGCTATTCCTCATTTAGAAAGGTTTATCCAATAAAAGTATAAAATTTTTCATTCATTTTCACGTTAACTAAACTCCTGGATATTCATAGGCTACAATGGTGACAAGAAGGGTTCCAGTCTCTCTCGGTTGCTCTGGATTATCTTTGGAGTGATTTTAAGTGTGGTGGTGATCATTGCTGTTTTGGCAGTCTACTGTAAACGGCGCAGATCCTCTAGGTAAGTTAAACAGCTCTTAGGGACTGGACTCAGTCCACTGCATGCTCACAGGGACTCGTTTCAGGTAGTCAGTGGTACCATGGTCTTTGAAAGAAGTTGCGCTTAAAAACAATATATACACAGGCCTGGCCCAAGAACTATAAGAACAGTCGGTCTCTTTGAAGGACATGGATTGGCTAAAGTATTTCAATTATTGTTATCATTATTATTATTGTTATTTGAATTATTAGTGTTATAATTATTATTGTTGTTATTATTATTATTATTATTATTATTATTATTATTTCGATTACATTGGGGGGAACCTTTGAACCTAATGTCATTTCTACCGAGTGTGTTGTCTCGGTCACTAAGATGTTTTATTTTCAAATAAGAGTCTATAATTTTGAAATAAATTTACAATTTTTGAACTTTTTACAAATAAGAACCTGCATCTTTGAGCAATAATTCCAAGTAGACTAGAACGTTCCTGATTTTCTTTTTCAGGCAAGAACCAGAACATCTAGCTGATCGTTTGTTTAATTTGGTAAGTAGTTGTCTCTTCCTTTACGGGTCTCAATCAGTGGAGTGCGTTTTTTGAAAACTTGTCTAAACTAACACAAAACTGATGTTTTCTACAAGAAAGGCTGTCTAAACTGTTACAGAACAGATGTTTTTTCTACAAGACAGCTTGTTTAAACTGAATACAAAACTGATGTCGTACAAGACAGCTTGTCTGAACTGATACAGAACTGATGTTTGCTACAAGAAAGCTTGTCCTAACTGATGCTGAAATGATGTTCCTTATGAGATAGTTTGTCTGAACGGATACAGAACTGATGTTTAATTCAACGTAGCTTTTGTATGAATTGGTACAGAACTGATGCTCCATATTAGAAATCTTCTCTGAACGGACACAGAACTGGTGTTTCCTACAAGATATCTTGTCTAAAGTAATACAGAACTGATGTTTCTTACTTTTAAGATAGCTTGTCTGACTTTTTCTATTTCTTTTCCGTTTTACTTTTTGTTATTTCTTTATAATTGAATCGTCTTAAGTTTCCTTTTTGCGAAATTTTGCTTTTATATCTTGTTATGGTTTTGTTACTGTATCCTTGATGTTTTTGTTTTTTCCTGTTCTCATTCTTTTGAAAGGAGCCTAGTTACAGCGGACAGTACTCGCAAGCTGAAGACTGCCCCCGCGACTTAGATCCGTATGAAGATCAAAACTGCCTGACATCATGCGAAACACTTCCACCTGACAACTCTTCAAGAGGCCCGGGGAACCACTCTCGTTCATCCTCATTCCGACTTACCCAAGAGGACTTTAACTCGCGCCCAGAAACACAGTTCTGCTTACAGAGAGATACCGAAGTTTAATATCCACAGTTACTCTTCTTAACGGTTTGAAACCCATCTTTAACCACTTTTTTATCTCCTTACAACTACCGCAAAATCTAGATTGATCGGTTTTGTGAATATAGAACTTCAACAAATTTCCTCTTAAATTAATTCAGAATAAAAATATGTTAAGATTTTAAGCTACTTTAGCTACCGTTAACACGGTTTGAAGAGTTTCTTCCTAGTTGCATTCGTAGTATAAATTTAAGCCTTTTAAAAAACGATGAACTTTTACGTCGTTTTGCACAACCGTACATAGTTTATTCAGGTAATATAAGGAGATAGTAAATGCGGCGATAAAATTTTATGAACTATGAATGTTCTTTGACAGATAAAATTATTGCAAGGCCATTGAAGTGCTTCAATAGAAATGGCGTGTAATTACGTTTTGAAAAGTATTCAAGAAAATTATTAGTTAAAAATTAATGAAGGCTGCAATTTTGTCTCCATGGCAGCTTTGTTTTCTACAAGGCTTTGCCTTGCAAGAGGGCCAGTGAGGCCTTATTTTAACCCTTTTCTGTTTCGGTCAGTTCACATCAACATCTAACTTGTCATTACATAACACGTAAATAACAAAACGTTTGGTATTGAGAAGATTTAGATTGACCAAACAATGCAAGGTACTTAAGAAGAAAAGTATTGGTACATGAGGGCGCGGCTACTTGGCCGGAGGACATCCGGTTGCTTGTGTTCATTCCCTCTAGGAACCCCAAATATAGACCGTTTTTTATCAATTTGATGTCTATACCTCACTGTCAAAAACCACTTTTGGTATCGCTGAAGCGGAAACTGAAATTGAAAGAGACAGATCAATTCCCTGTTTAACTGTATATTGCATTGTCCAGTAAACTGTCGTGATTATTCGGCCAGTCAAAATGGAGTTTGAATTGAATATCTTTTTGAAATTATATGGTGTCCAGTTTGGCGCATCGCCCAATATGACTATTTATACAAATCGAGCAGGGTCCAGATTTTTGAAGTTGAAATAATATTCGTTCTTACATGCGTTTTCCAAACAATAGTTCGAAACTTTTTTTGTACAAATATATTTAAGGGGCATGGTGATCCGCTTGCAGTTTCACCCATCACACCACAAATTTAAAGATTTTAAAATTATACCGTTTCACAAAACGTTTATCTTTCTTCAAAAAGAGAACATTTCCAAGCTTCTCTAACGAGCAAAAATGATAATATATTAACCGTTTAAATGTAGTATGTTACAAGAATACACAGACAAGCAAAAAAATATTTGATAGAGAGTATACACAAATCACGTCAAAAAATTAATATGTATTATACACTCACTAAAGGCTCACATAAGACTGCGATAGAGTCGACTATTGGACAAAGTTTAAGATAGGGTGTTTTAGAGTTAGTCGGTTTAATTGTTTTGGCCCTTTTTTAATTAATACGAATGTCTCGTTGGTTTTGTTCCTGAGTATAAACAATGAAGTGCAGATTTTTTTGGACCTATCTTTTGAGAATGTTCTTTAGTTCTCGAGGTTTTGCAGTCTTGTGTGACTCTTGCTCAAGAAAAATTATCAATCGTACCGTTTTGTGGATGTGATCACTTGCTAAACTGAAATAAAAAATACGCACATAGGTATTATTACAATTATAAGACAACTGATTAATTTTAGTTGTGATATTGCATGATAGGGACCTTAAGGTGCGAGGACGTGAGTCGTCAACGACGACGGCTCGGAAGAAGTACTTTTCTTGCTTATTTTCAGTCACTTACTTGGCTAGTTTGTTTTTTCATTTTAAAGATAAATATTATGTTGTTCGTTCACGTAAACGTAAGAACTTCAAAGCTAACATTTCACGTTGTAGCTTCCAAGACGGCTGCGTACAGAAGGCCAGTACGATGCATTCCAACATGCAGCTATCCAAATCTCTATTGTTTCCTTCCGTTGTCGTCGGCGTCGCCCTTAAGGACCCACATGACTCAATGAGTATTTCTTGATTTATTTAGGATTTATTTAAATCCTGATTAGAAAAGTGCTTTTCAAATTAAAATCTTAAAAATAATGCTCTAACCGATGAACTGCAGATACTCGTAATGGGAGCTGAATCAATTATTTGGGATCACAATTTCAAAAATATAATGGTGTCTTTGTGTTTATAACTGTCGGACATATGCAAGAAGTGTTTCAAGCGTGAACATTTTATCTTTAAGAGGGCCCAATAAACTTCCCATTGTACAAGTCTGTAGCTCAGAGGCCCAGCCCGGCATAATGAGAGGAGCATGGCTTCGACTTTCTCTACTGACTCAGATTTTCAGTTAGTGTAATAATAAATTTCTTTTCTTCTTTAAAGTGGCCCTGCACTCTCAGAGCTCACGACTGAAATCTGTGACATAGGGCTTGAAAAGAACTTTTGCGACAAAACATTCTAACATCAGATTTTAGTTTCTGTGAGTATTTTCACCCTCAAAGATGCGAAATTCTGCTGATTTAGAAAAAAAGGTGTTGTCCGTGGACGCGCGAATAACAGTCAGGGTAGACGGACGGATGCGTGACTAATAGTCCGGGGTGACTAACAAACTGGGTAGACGAACAGACGCGTGTTTAACAGTCTGGCTAGACGGTAAGATGCGTGTCTAACGGTCAGGATCGACGGACAAACGCGTGACTAACAAACTGGGTAGACGAACGGACGCGTGTTTAACAGTCTGGCTAGACGGTAAGATGCGTGTCTAACGTTCAGGATTGACGGACAAACGCGTGACTACAGTGTTGATAGACGGACGGACGCGTGACTAACAGTTTGGGAAGACGGACGGACGCGTGACTAACAATCTGGGTAGACGGACGATAGCGTGAATACAGTTTGGGTGGACGGACGGACACGTGTTTAACAGTCTGGCTAGACGGTAAGCTGCGTGTCTAACGATCAGGATCGACGGACAAACACGTGACTACAGTCTTGATAGACGGACGGACGCGTGACTAACAGTTTGGGAAGATGGACAGACGCGTGACTAACAATCTTGGAAGACGGACGATCGCGTGAATACAGTTTGGGTGGCATACGGACGCATGTTTAACAGTCTGGCTAGACGGTCAGATGCGTGTCTAACGGTCAGGATTGACGGAAGGACGCGTGACTAACAATCTGGGTAGACGAAAGATCGCGTGAATACAGTTTGGTTGGACGGACGGACGGATGTTTAACCGTCTGGCTAGACGGTAAGATGCGTGTCTAACGGTCAGGATCGACGCGTGACTAACAGTCGGGGTAGACGGTTGGACGTGTGACTAACAATCTGGGTAGACGGAAGATCGCGTGAATATAGTTTGGGTGGACGGACGGACGGGTGTTTAACCGTCTGGCTAGACGGTAAGATGCGTGTCTAACAGTCAGGATCGACGGACGCGTGAGTAGCAAACTGGGTAGACTGACGATCGAGTCGATACAGTTTGGGTATACGGCTGGATGCGTGAAAAACAGGGATACGGTCAGATGCGTGACTAACAGTCCGGGTAGACGGTTGGATCCGTGACTACAGTATGGCTAGACGGTTGGATGCGTGACTAAAAGTCCTGGTAGATTATTGGATGCGTGACTAACAGTCTGGGTAGACGGTTGGATACGTGACTAATAGTCCTGGGCCCGGTTGCACGAAGCCTGGATAAGCTATCCGCCGGATAAGTGCTATCTATTTTATGCAGTAAAACTATAGTGAGAGTTATTTGACACCATTTAAACAATTACTTTAGGAGTCTTCCACTCACTTAATAGCTAGAGATAGAGAAATCAATAAAAAGTCAAACAATCTTTGATTTATTAGTGACGACCATTAGCTTTTATCCAGCAGGTAGCTTATCCAGGCTTCGTACAACCGGGCCCTGGCAGATGATTGGATGCGTGACTACAGTATGGGTAGACGGTTTGATGTGTGACTCACAGTCCTGGTAAATGGTTGGATGCGTGACTAACAGTCCTGGTAGATGATTGGATGCGTGACAAACAGTGTGTGTAGACGTTTGGATGCGTGACTACAGTAAGGGTAGACGGTTTGATGTGTGACTCACAGTCCTGGTAGATGGTTGGATGCTTGACAACGATCCTGGTAGATAATTGGATGCGTGACTACAGTATGGGGAGACGGTTGGATGCGTGACTAACAGTCTGAGTAGACGGTTGGACGCGTGACTATAGTGTGGGTAGACGGTTGGATGCGTGACTAACAGTATGGTAGACGGTCAAACCTTTAGTGGGATGACGAAGGTCATCAAAGTCTCGGTTCAGGAATCCTGGTTGCGCAGCCTTATTCAAACTACACGAAAAGCAGCTTACTTTTGAGAGTTCAGGACCATTTTGAGAAGTTTGTTGCGTTCTTTCCAGATTATCTAGCAACACCGTAGTCACTCTTATAAGCCTTAGGAGAGAATAATTCCCTTGTAAAGGCTTCTACACCACAACGGCGCTTATTTGAGAAAGTTACGGTGTTCTTATTTATCATAAATTAAAATTTTGTTTTATCAACGTAAAGAAGTCTCTTACGAATAACTGTATATTCAAATGATGTAGCTCGAGCTCTTAGTATCCATTTTATCTCTATTTCGCGCGGTTAGATAATACTTCTTATTTTCTTCATGTGCTACCCAAGAGGCCTTTGACCCAAACATTCAAACGGTTGTATTGTTGTATTTTATCCAACATGCTTTTTATCTTTGTTACAACAAAACAGGTCGCAGCAAACTAATTTTTATTTGCTTCGCAGTGGACAGTTACAGCAGCGGCGATTTCATGCATGCGCTATTCGCAGTGATGGCAGAAATTTCATTCCGCGATACACTGCGTCTTTTCTAGTTCTTACATGACGCTTTGCTTTTTTTTATTACGTTTTCCGTGTTATTTTTTTCCTTCTTATCCTTTCGTGACCAGTTATTTCCCCCGCCCACAGTTTTAGTTCCTAGAGGCCAAAACCCGAGGAAACACAATAGAAACATTTGCGTTAAGAGAGTAAATGTCTCGGGGGAAAATAGAAAAATCGCGATTCGGAGGCATTAGCCCTCAAAAGATCTCTGGGATTACCTGAAAAGCACAAGTGTATTTGTAGCTGTTAATAAAATTTACTGAGAACCAATACTAGCTCGTTGCTTTCTGAACATTATCCAAGTCAACGCTTAGTATTTTTCAAATTATTCTTCTTTAACTAATAGTTATGCATGAAGCACTTTGAAAAACTATGGAGTTTAAATGTTTAGTGCTTTCGGTCCAATAGAATTCATTTAGTTTCTCTCGAGCGATCGCATTCAATTGTTCACAGCGCAAAGCTACCGGCCATCACCTGTGTTTTACAATGGCTGTCAGAAATCTGACTGATGGGAAGTGAAACGCAAAATTTTTGATGCAGATATTCAATGCGCGGTAAGCGATTCGTGTCTGTTAATTTCTTCTTCCCTGTTTCCCGTAAGAGGGCCGAGTTGTTCCTGTGAATCGAAAAGACTGACTTGCAGTCTATAATTTCCAAAAGTCGGCTTTTTAACACCTACATGAAAATATTTAGAACTTATCAATTTGCTCGATACAATCCAGGGAGTTAAAATGATGTAATATTAATGACTTTCACGGTTGGAAAATCCGTGACGACATATATCACTTTACAATTTCTTTCTGTTTTTTAGCACTTCCTAAATAATTATTATAATGAGTTTAATTAGCAACCTAAAGCTTTCCGATGGTTTCTCAATTGTTCAAAATGCGTCAATACTTTAGATGCTTCTACGAAAGCCTACGTAAAACGAGAGATCTTGACCGGGTATCTAAGATAGAATCTGAGTTTGTGAAGAAAAAAAAAATTAATTAGTTTATTTCCAGCTGCAGATATTTGGATATGTACACTTGACCTTAAGTTGAAGAAACAAAGCTGTTGATCTGTTTTTGATGCTCATATTGACAACAAAATAACTGGCGTTAACTCAAAGGTGTTTATGATAAGATTTACGGTAAATAAATATCCGAGAGCTCTTCACAAATTGAAACACTGCCTCCCATGGCTTTTTTCCCCTCCCTTTCAATCATTTTCTCAACGTGAACAAGTTTTTTGATTTAACAGAAGCAAAACATTAACACAAACATAAAATGCATATGGGACCATATGTTGGCAACCATTTTAATGGTTTTGGCAGCAATACTATTTATCTTGTGTTTGTCACATCGGTCTTCTTGTTTGTCGGGGTGAGTCTTCTGACATTGTGGGTCCATACCCAACTGTGTTTATCAGATTCAACTTCAGTTTTTTGCACAAAGTCGATTCTATTCACAAAACGATTCTTGCACAATCGTTAATGTTTGTTTCCCTTAGGCTTCAAGAGCTGTTCGTTATACTCTTCGACAAAAACACAGCAAGTTACTTGCCGAATGGAGTGAACACGATGATAAATGATTCATGCGTGTTTAGCATTTCCTTCTTATCTGTTGCAAATTAAATCTAAGAAAGCTATTTACATCTCACATTGATCAATTCAAGATTTCCTAAGTTGAAAATATATATTTGAGTTAGAATTCAAAGAGTTAGCCTGCAAGCTGGCTCAAACAGTTTACGAGACTAAAAGCATTCATTTTGTAAAACATGCATAGCATATTGTCTCTGAATAAACCTTGCTCGAATTTCATTTGTGTCTACAGTACCACTAAAACACATGTTGAAAGAGAATACATCGCATCATAAAACGTTTAATTCAAAATTGTTAAAATTAACATTATGTTTCAACACTAAATTTTTTGGTCTTTCTTTCATGGTTTTAGCTTTAACAGTTTTGTGTTTAACTTTTGCCCATTCAAGCCCGAGGGAGACGAGTGAACTAGCAATGTAAAATTGATCGACTAGCTTTTGAATTATTTATTGAAACCCCACAACGACCATTTATTTTGCTCATTAAGTAAGTGTAGTTGATATATTTTAATAGGTTGAGTACTCTTTGGGCTCTTAAAGCAGTTGTTTTTGAAAAACCCTGTAAAGTGACCTGTTTTTGCGCGTTTTAAGGGAGTTAAGATGAGTAATCTCCAATTCCTTGTTTCGGCAAAAATAAAAGTTCGAGATTTTCATTTTTTTTTGCAACTTTGGCTCTCAGAATTTTACAACAAAGAGGCTAAACACCAGTTATTTCATTCTCGCCGCTTTGCTTTCTCTTGGCGTTTAACGGTCGCTTTCTAAAACTCGAACGAAAGCTTGAGTCTTGCATTCGGCGCCAGGAAAATGAGTTGCGTAGTGCAGTTCTATACTTGTTCCCTGCGAGGCCGTAAATAACCGGATGGCAGGCACAGTTGAAGAAAACTAACCAAACGGCGATAACGAAAGTTATATTCACTGTCCGCATGGGCACCTGCTTCATATTACCGTGTTGAATCCACAGTTGAAAGATATGATAAGGACTCCAGCAGAGCGAAAAGCTTAAAAAGATTAAAGCCAACATGTTCATTGCTTTTTTCTTCCGCGTTAACTTGCTATTAAAGTTCAGCGATTTTGTAGCACTCCTCTGCTTGCTGTCTGAACTGTCCGGTAACCTCATAGAGCGAATTCGCGTGATCGTCATGGTGTGTAAAACAAACATAGAAAACAGAGGTACAAAAAAGAAGACGACAGACTGTGCTACCGTGTATCGCCGGCGGCTGTTGTTGTCCGGCCAATATTCAATGCAGTAGGATTTCCCAGCGTACTCGCGGACTTCTCGATAGTTTACAAGCACAGACGACTGTAGGGCCCCTACGATCCAGGTCCCAATGAGAAACCATTTGATATGCTTGGCCTTGTCACGGAGAAAAAAAGGAAACCGCACCATGAGAAACTTCTCGACACTGATAATTGTAAGGCTCAGCATGGACACAACGAGAGCAAGGTTCTGCATGAAGCTAACAAGTTTGCAGCTGGTTTGTCCGAAGATCCACTCATCTGTTATATACAGATCAACCGTTATAACAGGCATGCAGAAAACCGTAACAAGAAGGTCGGCGATGGAGAGGTTCATAATCGAGTAATTAGTCGAGTTCCTGAGCCGTTGGGTCTTCGCTATCAAAACGCACACCAGCACGTTACCGATAAGCGAAGCGAGAAATGTTGCGCTTAGCGATACAACAACTGCCCAGAGTTCTCCGTTCGTGAATAGACATTTAATGATTACACAATTCCGTGTGCTTGTTGAGTTATTGCCACTAGAGTTGCTAGTTAATGTCACATTACCTCCCAAATCCATTGCCTTTTTTGCAGCCGTATTAACACTGCAGCACTCAGTTATCGTTTATGTACTCTTTTCTCCCGATCTCCCCGAGGCTCTGTGTTTTGATAACGTCACTCAAACCCCACCTGATGTGCCTTCAAACACAGTTTTTCTGAAGAACCAACAGATCTCTCCTTGATGTAGAGGCTTGTCAAGAGGCGCAAAAAAGGCTCCAGACCCAATTTTGTTTATACCTTACATGGCGCTGATAAGATCACGGTGAAAATTCGTTGACATAGAATTGGAAGTCGACAAAGCCGCCCCGTTACGAGTATCACTTACAAATGCGTCTACAATGGTTTCTCTGGTGGCTCAAAGCGGTTTAAAACATAACACCCCGAGCGCACCTGCTTCATAGAGATATTTGAGTCGCACGCATCCTCAGTCGAGATTCGACCAGAAACAGCAGATTTACATGATGACATAGAGAATTTAATCAACTGCACCACGAACCCGTCGTGCACGAGTATGAATTAAGCCGTTTAATGAATAACAACTTTGATATTTTTTTACAAAAGTTACGAGGACACCTTGCGCAGTTCAATGTCAAGAAACCAATGTCTTATCAGTCACGAAATAATTTTTTCACATTGCTAACCAGTCACGAGAGATTGTCGCAAAAACGCTTCAACTATGAGTCGATGTTTTGCTGTGTTTTGCGGTTTTTCCTCCGTTTTCAAATGTGCGTTAATTTAAACATTTTAACCAAATTGTGAGTTTCCATCATGGCGAGAGACAGCAGCTTTTTATACAATCAGATAAGGAATACGAGAGGTCACTAGTTCGTCTCTTGTGAACAAATTAGCACAAAATGTGCTCATTTCCCCCAATTCTTACTTGGGAAATAGCGGCGTTGACTCCTTGTACATATGGCATCGTCAACAAGTCACTTAAAAAGCTTTTAAAGTCTTAACACATTTCAAAACATGATGCAAAGCTTGATTATTTAATCCTAAGTCGAAATTATCTCTTGAGCTCATCTTCTTTTTCCGGCGCTTAGTAATGGGAGAGTTTTGGATTAAACTTAAAAAAAATTTGGCTTTTTTTGTCGTATTATTATAAGACCCTTAAAGTTAAATTTATTTTCCTCGTCGTGAAGTCTGGAATCTGTTAATTTGAGTTACTTCCAACCAGTTTAAGCGTCGCCATTTCTATATAACTAGCATTTTTCATGGTTTTGTGAATAGTTTTCTTGCTCGGGTTTTGACACACAAGATGACTGCCACAGAGATAAGTATTGCGTGTTGTTTTTAATCGATAAGGAATAAGTGCCTTCGTAACAGTGGCGTAAACCTTGAATTAAGACTAAACACGTTTAACGGAAACATTTAGACTGTTTTTTTTTTTTACCGTCGTGTTAGTACATTAATCTCTTTGAATGGTTTGTAGGCAGAGGGATGGAGCGTATCGCGAGTGAAAAAGGGAGAGTTCTAAAGATATTTTTAACCAAAAGATATAAATACAAAACTTGTCAATCTATCTCATACAGGTCGGCAGATACAAGAACTTCATTAATTTTAACAAATCATCAATGCCGCTGAGTTTTATGTCACTTTGATGAGCTCCACCGAAGCAGTCTCGTTAAATTAAAAAAAAAGAAAAAGTTAAAAAAAAGTTTAACCACAGAGTTGAATTAAGTCAGATAATCCCAACTAGTAAATGTAAATTCTTCAAATCAAACGAATTGTCGTCTACACTCCCTGCAAATCTACTCGCAAGTCTCTGATTGATCGATAAATCAAGAAATGTAAAAACTTCTCAGCCAACAAACGCGTATTCATGCTTTTCGCCAAGCCTGCCCTATAATCTCGAGTCCGGGCATTTCGTGTCGTGAATTGCTTTAAGGAAAGCTTTTAGTTAAAAATGAGGTTTTAAAAGGCCTTACAGGTATCGAGTTTTATTCAAATAAATGAAATTTTTTCTATCTGACTTGACTGAGATAGATTGACAACTTTTGTATTTATATCAAAAGCTGACATACAACTCAACTCAATCAACGACATTTGTGATTTATATAGCTGATACTCAAATCTTGTATTATTGTGGTTCATTTTTATCCACGCAAATTTGCAAGAACAAGTTATAAGTTAAGAGACACAAAAGCTGATCGAGTAATATTAAGCCGAATTAAAACGTCAGTCGATCTATATGTATATGAGTTGAAAACAGTCAGTCGATCTTTCTATCGCAATCTCTGCTTTGTTTAGTGTTGCGTTGAACCAAACTCAAATCTTTCTCCTATTACTGCCAGTTTCGACTGTCAAAATATATAGTTTTGGTCGGTCAGAAAAAAAAAGGTAGAAAAAAATCATTAAGAATTGCACCGCAAGTACCGCCTCACCTTTTGAGTTGTCAAATTATAAATTCAAATATAGCGAACTGTACAAAATAAAAGAAAAAACACTTCGGCAACTTTCCTTTTCAACGGGCCTGTTACTTAAAAAAATGCAACTTTTAGTTTTGGTTTTGCTTATTTACACTCTTTTTTATCGAATCCGGTATGTATTCGGTTGGTTGGTTTAAAAAAATTTTGACTGCCAATTTTCACCCACTTTCCGTTTCGCCGAGTTCATTTTTTCGCCTTTGATGAAAAGAATCAAGTTCATAACAGAACGACTAACCGAACTTAAAAAAGGATTGTAAGAAATATGAACGGAACGGTTGCAGATGTTGTTTACTGACACGCGTAGTTGCAATAGGTACTGCTCATACCGCCATATTGAATCAATTTTTTTTAAAAATTTTGTTTTCCAATTATGGCTTGAAAAATTTAAGTCCATGAAGAATATTACTTACAGTATACAGCGTCACTTTGTATATGTTTAACAGAAAGCTAGAGTTTAGTGCTGTTGATATATATATATATATGAATAAGGATCTTTTTCTTGTAACAAACGAAATGACCACGAGTTAATTATAGGACAGCCGTTGCCAGAGGGAAGAAAGTGATTTTCCTAATTACTGTTGTCAAAGCAGCCTAAAGCGAGTTTTATAGGGTTTATGTACGCTAACGCTCGGGGAAACCTGTTTCCTCTGATCGTTTTTTTGCGGAGTTTATTATGTGGATTCTTGTGGCTGTGGTCGGGCTTGATCCGTTGCAATATGTATGAGTTTGAGATATTGCGGGGTATTTTTACCAGAGACTAACTGACAAGTGGACCGTCCATACTGGCTTTTTATAAGAACTGCAGTAAATCAAAATGTGCCGAACAAGAGCAGTTCACTAGCATAATTGATATAATTAGGAACATGTTGTGGAATATTACTGACTTAATAACGTCACTTATAATTTAAGCCTTAATTGTACGGCGTTAATAACTTCTAAACGATTTAAAGCTCGAGACGTAAAAATAGAAGTCGAAACTAATAATAGGGCTTATTATACCTCAGCTTAAGAAAAAAAATTGTTGTAAAAAGTCAAAGCCAAATTTTTTCTAGAATATGAAATTGTTTACTTACACTAATTACCAAATTAAATAAGTTTTATGGTATAGATAAATTTCTCTACTTCTTAATTACTGCTTAAAAGTATTATGTTTGGTAAAGATTATTACTTATTATTCCTATTATACACTCTTCGCATATGTTAAACAGAAAGGCAAAATTTAGCGCTGTAGATGTAATAATATAAATCACTTTTTGTGACGAACAAGATGACCTCCGTTAATGAAAAGATAACCTTTGCCCGAGGGAAAACATTGATAATTTTAGTTTCCTGCATTCGTAGCTGCCTGAAGCAAAATTAATTTTAAAGGGGTTACACAACACGCGGGGAAAAGTGTTTCTTTACAACGATGTTTTACGGTGTTCATTGCGTAGGTCCTTGTAATTGTGGTTAGATTTCGTCCGTTTTAAGCTTGTATAAGTTTGCTTTATTGGAGAGTTTTCTTGTACAAGGAACAAACTGACAGGCGTACGGTTCAGACTGGCTCTGTGTTTCTTTTCGGATCAGCACCATAAGAACTGCGCAGTAAATCAAAATGTGCTACAAACACAGTTCACAAACAATAACTGTAACTAGCAGTTACCAATGGGTAAATTAAGCGCGGCGAGTTATTGCCTGCCATACGAATACTCAAACCAGACAATAAACTTTATTTCCCTCTGTCTTGTTAATTGCAAAAGAAAAGTTTGTTGCGAGGACTTGTTATTAAATTGCTGCCGTGAACTTAAACAATTTTTGAGGTTATACGGCCTAAATGTTATTACTAACAACTTTAATGAACACTTGACCCCTTATATACTTAGTTACTGTCTTCCTGGCTCCGTTTTAAAAGTGGCCATGAATTTACTCCCAAACCGTGACCGTTATTAAGTACAGATTTTACTGTGAGCGAAAGGA
This sequence comes from Hydrozoanthus tunicans, assembly GCA_026413305.1. Lineage (NCBI taxonomy): Eukaryota > Metazoa > Cnidaria > Anthozoa > Zoantharia > Hydrozoanthidae > Hydrozoanthus > Hydrozoanthus tunicans. The sequence goes on along the minus strand of JAOBAT010076520.1, from coordinate 3,576 downwards.
TTCAATGCAGTTTGTCGAGTGTTTGTCAAGGTTAGTAGCGCATTCCATAATACTGTTGCTTTTCAAAGCAGCTGGCTTCGGTTTTTGATCAAAAAGAGAATGTGACAAAGTGAGTACTTGTTCAAGCAAACAAAACCGTCCCACTCACTTACCTGACCAAAACAAAAATGAAAAATACAGCTGTCTAGGGAACGTGACAAAGCGTCTCTCGTTCGGTTGTGCGAATCGATATTTGGGTGGTACGAGAGCTCCGAGTACAGGTTTCGGATTACACTCCGAATAGACATGAAACAGAGATATTTTTACAAGGTCCTTCCGTCCAGGAAACCAAAACCCCAAAATCTCTCGAGCGATCCTGTCTAGCCAGCGATTTGTTGTGAGTAGTGTTCGTGCAGCTCGCTCGTCGCAATTAAAAAATCTTGTGAAATATTGCCTTGATAACGTGACTCGTAATATTACGCCCTAATAGTGCAGCCATTAATAACTTTTTAACAAATACTTTTACTTTATACAGTATAATCCAGCTCTACGAAAAAGGCAGGGCAGGGCAAAAAATATACAGATAGAAACAATTTAAGAAATACCACTATTCCGTAGCACGAAAGTGAGCCTCGCTCTCGATCTTGAATCACAGGAAACGCTTACATGTAGCTACAAGCCCTGCAGCAACTTTATTTGTGGTAACTTTTATGTGCACTTTTGCCCAGTTAAATAGAAAAACGGCAGTAGTCCACGCTATCAGCTTTTAACAAAGAATAGCTAAATTAAGGATTTCGCAACGATGTGCTAAGCACTATATTCTTCGGTATGACTTTTGACTGATCAGGGGCCACTAATTTTATCTTATAAGTATATGGTGACCTTTTATTACTTCATCTTGATCAAGAGTCCTCCCACTGGCCACTTTCATCTTGATCAAAAGTCCTCCCACCTCACAATTTGCACCTTAATCAAGAATCCTCCCACCTGGCCACTTTCATCTTGATTAAGAGTTCTCTTACCTGGTCACTTTCATCTTGATCAAGAGTCCTCCCACTCGCAACTTTCCTCTTAATCAAAAGTCCTTCCACCTCACAATTTGCACCTTGATCAAGAATCCTCTCATCTGGCCACTTTCATTTTGATCAAGAGTCTTCCCACCTGGCCTCTTTCGTCTTGATCAAGAGTTCTACCACCTGGCGATTTTGATCTTGATTAATTGTCCTCCCACCTGATCACATTGATCTTTATTAAGAGTCCTCCTTCCTCTTCCCTTTGTAGATGTTTTCTCTCCCTGATGACTTTTACCCTGATCAAGAGTACTCTTACGACCCTCGTCTTGATCAACAGTCGTCCTATCTGATCATTTCATTTTACTGAAGAACCCATTTTTTTCGCCCCTTCGGCAGAAAACATTATACACGAATACAGTTTAGGTTACTATGTTTTCAAGATGTCTATAACTATGAAACTGTTGCAGTTTGTTGGGTCAAAGCGCAGCGTTTGAGCTGTGAAAGCACGTAACCAGTCAGGAAGTTTGCATTTGTTTTTAACCTTTGAAATGCTCAAATATTATAGACTTTATATTTTGTTTATGCTACAATTTTCAGCAACAATTCGAACTGTCTTTGGAAATAAATGATCACTAAGATTGTTGGAGTCAAAAATCTCGGAGGGGATGTACGGTTGCGCAATACTAATATTCTGTTGCCATCTGAGAAGGTTGTGGAATGAAATAAAACTTTTTCTCGTTTGATAGTGACAGTCGACAAAAGCGAATCTATCATAGGCTATTATAGCGACGCAAAGAAGGTCGAAACAGCACCTTCCTTTTATCAGATTTAGCTCCTTGACTTGCGTTGTTGAGCACTCTATCTGGAGTGTACCATGTGCAAAGTTCACAAGTATACTTGCTTGAGCAATCTGGCATAGTATGATGGCTCCCACAATCGTGAGACTATCTGAGTTGGTTATATAACAAAAGCTCAAGTCCGAAAACAGCAGTACTGCACTGACGAGGTCCAGAAGGTCGAAACAGCAGCTGTCTTCAGTTAGACTGTTAATAAAAGCTCTATACATATTCATTGCTTTCGTTTTTGAAAATAGTAGCAAAGAAGATGACTCAATAACATGGAAAACGTAAGCATCAAAGTTTACACTTCAAATAGTTTTGTAAATCCGAAAGAAATGAAAAATTTAGATTTAAAGTTCAATAGCGTCAGTTATTCGTAAGTTTGCTCTGAATCAATTATAGTTTGTGGTAGATTTATTGTCTTGCGGTTATGATATCGATTATCGACCAACGCGAGCTATGCGCATGTTAAATTCTAACAAATAACAAGCTTGTGTGTTTCTCAAAAGGCAACCCTATAAAAAGGTTTTCACACTGTTCAGCTAAGATCGGCTAAATAATTTATTACAAGAAAATCTTGTGCTTGGCATCCTGCTAAGGTACAGTACCTTTTATATTTTCAATGTTGAAAGTTTCTATGTACAATGTCCTTACGATTATATGTTTTGTTTTGGATGCTTTCATTCACAAAATAAAAGATTTAGGTTAATAGAAACTAGACTATTTGCTCTCATAGCTCAATCATAGCTTTACACATTATTAAGTTTAAAACTAATCCTAAATAAGGAGATGTGTTTTTTTACATTGGTGTGTCTTGAGCACAGTTTTGAGGGAAACCTGGGTTTGTTCGTATGACGTCATTTGGGTTACTAACACTGCTCTGCATCCTACGAGATCGCAAAACCTTTTTAATTCCTTTCCTAAACTGACCACTAAAAAGAGCGTACAAAAAACAGTTGAAACTTGAGTTTAAAAGAACCAAAAGCAACAAAATTTTGGATTTTATGCTTCCAAACACAAAACCGTACATATTACGTAGTACATTATAGCTGCCCAAAAATCCGACAAAAAGAAAAGTTACTATAGCAAGCATATATACAACTCGATTCCTAACTCTGTTGGCTCTCAACTGCTGTCTGTCAATCGGAATAGTTTTATTAGCTTTGAGCTTCCAGAACACACGGCCATAGAGCACAAGCATGGCTAGAATTGTAATTCCAAAAGCTATCGACCCAGCGAATACACCTACATTATAAGCTATCTTTTTAGTATCCGGTACGATCCACATTTACGGTTCTTGTCTAGATCTATCCAAAAAATCTACCAGAATGTAACTAAAATAGACGCAATTCAAGTTACAGTTATAAAAACCAAAGTTTTTTTCTTTTTTACTTTTTCCTTGACTGTCAGCGGATGAACAACCGCCTGGTACCTCTCATAAGCTATAAACGCCAGTGTCACTTCCGAAACACTTCCACATAAAGTAAATGCGTAACAATTTTACAGAGTATCGTCCCACCCACTCCCCCTGGATGGTCGTACAGAAAATCAAATACGTTAGATGGTAAGAATAAAACTCCAACTAAGATGTCGGCAACAGTGGGGTTCAGTAGCAGTTAATTGAGTGGCGTTCGCATCGACTTGTTCATCAAAATCACAACACATACCAGACTGTTTCCCACGACGTTTATGAGGACTAGGACGCCTGACCCAATAGCGTAAGAAAACTGCGCTACTTTTTCCAT